>JAJHUR010092770.1:0-23278 GCA_027495735.1 Lutjanus campechanus
AGGCTATCAAAAGCTAATACTTGTTGACACTGTTTACAAGCAGCAAAGCCACTAACATCATTCTCACAGTCTCTGATCACACCAAAGTTCTCCCAAACATCCAACAAGGCCTTCAACAATGTATTGTCATCTATTTTTGCCTTTATGTAATCCATTTTGATGTAGGCTACTAGCTAGCAGCTAGCATACATCACTGATGTCCCATTATATGCATAGCTGGATGTCGGGGTTTTGTCGCAGGTTTTCACAATGAAAAAAATATCCTGGCGGCTGATTAGGCCTTTTGCTGATTTAAATATTAAAAATACTTCACAATCATTTTGATTTCTGATTTTTATTACAGGCTTGGCTGTTTCACATTCCGGAGCTGATTGCAGCCAATGCTTGTGATGCTACCAGATGTGGCGCAGCACGTCCCAGAATACATGTAGAGTCTATTTTTGACAGAAGCCTTGTCAAGCTGCACAGAGCAGATCAAGCTGGGCAGGAAGTCAGACATGGGAATGGCGGTGTCTGATAAATTTTCAAAATAAAACACCTTGTGTGGAGTCTGAATCATAAAAACTGACAAAACTACAACCATTTAACTACGTAGCCTAATTATCTATGGTAGAAGCACAAAAATCAAAACAAAAACAAGTCAACAAAAAACAAAACACACTAAAATGCTCCTGCTAGGGCATTAAGCCATGTAGATGACGGATCAAAACTGCCTTGCAGATAGGATGTGCCCAGCGGAGTCAAGGCATAAGATAAAATCTCATCTTTACTTGCTTGAATGTGTCTTTTTGGCTGAAATGAATCTCTGCTGTTGTAAGGCTGTTGGGCCACAGTGGATATGCTGCAGAATGAACAATATGCATTCAGGTTTTAGGGATCAACACAACTTAATGAATCCCGACAGGGCGGAAACATACGGCCTGTGCACGAGTTTGACTGCATCTGCTCCCGTCCCTACAGATCTACGCCCGGGTTTAAAACTATATGTTTTGTTCTCTTTCAAAACAGAGCTAGACACCACATTTCCTCTGTCAGTCATCTCTAATTCAGTTAATTTTTTTTTTTTTTTTATGTTTGTGAGCTGCACAGAGAACTGCTCCTGCTCAGCATGTTGTACTGTAAAACAACCACTGAGTAATGAAATGTGTCAAAGCAGGCAGCAGACATCTTTATACATGATCCATCTGCCGGCAGGACGCTAATCAATTAGCAGTAGAGGGTCTTTGTACTGTGAGGAAATGGAACTGTTGGCCAGATGATATATGTGCTCTTCACCCAGCTAAATGAACAATATATTGTAATGGTATTGGATAAACATAAAAGAAGACTCCACTTCCATTAGCTTTGATTTTATTCAAACTGAGGCCAGTGTGTTAAACTGTATGACCAATAGATTATTTTGAAGTCTGTCTGCATTCTGCTAACATGGCAGTGTACATTACTGTTCCGATTATGCATTTCATTCACCTATTCAACACTAAATACACTGCTATAAATGCCGCTCACGCTTACAGAATTTATTTAGCGTGAACATGATTCTTTTCCTTAATCTTCCAGTATTCACTCACTGTGATTAATAATTAAATGTGGATTTAAATCGCCCCCGGTCAGGACAGCAGTCAGACTTGCTGCTGTAAGTACTGCACCACACTTCACCAGCACGCTGGCCTTTTTAAGGCCCCGTCCGCACTGGAAGCAATCATTATAATTAATAGCTTGTTTGATTTTAGTATATTTGCACAAACATGAAAGTGAGGCGGCGATGAAGAAAATGAGAGATGAAATACAATGATTATAAGACATGGGCTCAGATCCAGGGGGTGCTGCACCCCAGGAATTTTGATTAGGCCATCAGGACGAACACACTCACACACACAAGAAATTCTTCCTCTTGATTCCGACTGGATCATCAAGACACGTGCAAAACAGGTTCACTGCTCTGTGAAACTTTTTGAAATCTTCTCATTGGCTGAGAGTCAATGAAAGTCACACCATTTCTTTTTCTTATTTTAAATTAGGAGTCATTTTGACAAAAAAAAATAAAAAGTCTGTCTGTAGCAGAAGCTTTTGGATTCTTTAATTTCCTTTGAGACCTGTTTTGAATTTGGCACCCAGAGCCAGCCTTGACTCAAGACTAGACACCAGCAAAATTTATAGGAAAAAGTCATTACCAAATGCTGCTCTGTTTTTGTGTGCCGCAATTGGATCCCACACACTCCTGTTACATGAGCGCTAAGCAGCACTTCACTGGAGACGGGCTAACAATGTAGCTGACCACGTTTGTCCATTTTGTAGCCATGTCGCCGGTACTGTAAACATACGGTTGGTGTCTCTTTCGAGTGGAGAAAACGTAGTGCGGTGCCATATACTGCATCATGGTGGTGCCCTTCTTATTTCTGTTTGCCTCTGCCCCTCAGAGAGCCTGCGTCTGCCACTGAAGTCAGAGCAGAACACAAAGAGAGAATCATACAGTAACAGATGTGCAGACAGAGACAAAAAGCTTTAGCTGAAGAGGCTTATTGTGTGGCTCTCCTGAAGGAATAAACATCACATTTCCAGAGAAGAATAACTACAGACAATCATCTGTCCACACTCGATTCTACAACTGTTAAAGATGTAAATTGGAATAGTAACATCAGTTGGCAGTGCATTTTGTGTGTGTGTGTGTTCACTGTGTTGTACGTACACGTGCTGACTGAATACAAATATATCAGTGAGCAAGTCATAGATGTTAGGCCCCAAAATCTCTAAACATAAACAGACAGACTGTACGTGACAGTTATTTCTCTTCAGCCTCTAATTATATTCAGGATTGCACACAGACTGCTGTGATTAGATTTTTTTTGTTCTGTCTCCAGTAAACTCTCTCAGGCAACCTTAAAAGTATGTTTGCATATTACTGAATTGTTTTCATAATGACTTTATTAAAAACTTTGCAAATCTCTGCTGGTTGCATCTTGCAGTTGAAATGGCATTGCAGTAGGTGCTTCACCATCTGTTTGCCTGGCTGGGATCTGCACTCTATTGAGTCCACTCTTCTAGTTGCTCATGGATTACAATATGTGTGATCCATCACACTGTATTGTAATGGATTTTTTTTAATGTATGGAGAGCTGATCATTTGGTCCAGCTCGTCTTGTTTTTTTTCTTTCTTCCAGTTGATTCTGGGAGGAGAAAACAAACTGGAATTTGGTCTTTCACTAACTGTGGATGTGACAGAGTGTCCATTGGTTTCTGTCTTCTGTCTTTTTTTGGTCTGGTGGCAGACGGCAGCAGTGTTAACCTATGCAGTTTTGTGGGGGGGTTTTGTACTGATTCATGGCTTAATTCATCGCTGTGGTTTTCTGTATTTATGATATTGACCGTTGCCTGTAAGCCAAATTGCTCCTCAGGGACATTAAAGTTTTACTGTTGCTTCTCGCCTGCAATTTGCTTACTCCTCTGGTCCTCAAACAGCAACTGCTCCCGGATGATCTTTGTCAATGAAGAGGCCACACAGGGGTTCCTTAATAAATAACATTAGCCAGTTAAATAATCTGAGGGCAGTTCTTGCTTCAAATGCAAAATTACTAGAGCATTTTTATGTTATGCTTGCCTTAAAAATTGGTAATTAATTTTACCTCTAATGCGTGTCTTGGTGGCAATATCATTGTTCCATTAAGAAGATATTCAAGTTTAAAAGTTTTGCCAAATAAGTAATTACTGTAAGTCTGATTGTGCCTTTGTTTTTCTGCAGTGGTACCACATGTCTATAGATTATTGCATTTAATATCATATTGTGTACTGGATAGGTTAGCAAACCATATTTGATTGGCATCTCCTCTCCTACTATCTGTGCTGTAACTGCTCAAATTTTAGCTCCAGCAGCGACATCAGAGGTTTTATTGCAGAAAAAGAGAACCAGAGTTTGTACAGGTGAGATTTTTCTGCAATGTATGATGATGATGATGATGATGATGATAAAGTTTATAGCCTTGCAGCTGAAGGCAGAGTTTACAAGGCGGATAAAAGGAGGATACAAAAGAAGTAGAGAAAAACAAGTCTATAACCCAACTCGACTTAAGGCAACTAATAAAAATAAAAATGACGATAGGAAGAGGATGCACACAGACCTTATTCTCTGTGCTCTCAACAAATAACAATCAGTAAACCTGCAGAGCAGTTTTGGTTACAAGGTTGCACACAAACACACACACACACACACACACACACACACACACACAAACAAAGAAGCGCTGACATGATGTGCTCTATCCCTCTCGTTTTGTTATGTTCGGCTATGTTATCATCTATTATTGAGTTCCACATTACTTTGACACTGAGGCAAAGCAATTATGGTAGATGTACTTGGAAATGTATCTAACAGAATATAACATCAAAACATCTGCTGGGCATAAGCCTGGAAGGGATCGTATGTTTGGTCGTGTGTGTATCTGCGTACTTCTGTACCTATCAGGCTAATATTGTTTGTGCACATTACTTTGAGCTGGAAGACCTCTCATGGTTGCAGATAGAGGTGTACACAGATGTCATTATTTGAATCTGAATAACCAACAAAATTATCTCTATTTGAACTGAAGGCCAGAAGCGGACGTGGTTTTGCATTAAAATTAGGCAAACGTTTAATTTTCTAACCTAACATTCATTGACAGTCCTATTATTGTGCCTGCAACTGGCATGTAATTAATTATAAAATATATTTCCACATCTGCATACTGTACTTTTCATCTCTTGCTCTTTTTTTTTTTTTTATTTCTGACAAAACTAAGTTGAAAGATAAATCGAAAGACTCTCTTTTGTGAGAGTAAAGTAAAGATATATCTACAAGTGCATAAAAATATCCCTCAGTTGAAGCGATTAACCTGGTTGCATTAAATGAGTGATTGATTAAGGTAGATGCGACCTTTATTAACTATGCCGAGGTAATCATGGAGCTGACTTTTCCTACATAAAAATAAGCAACTTTGGATAGAAGAAATATACGTAATTAGACTTTTTTTTTCATTTGTTAATGAGGCATAGCCTATTTAAGGAATTATTGGAACATGCACTCCTCCCTCGTGGTCACACACGCGCTCCAAGGCCTCCATTCTGTTGCTCTCCAACACACTCTCAGCATCTGGATTGTGAGTGCAGTGTTGAGGTCAACGATAATGCCCATATGTTCTGAGGGAAATCTTTTTTTCAATACAGTAATCACCACACTGATGTATTATGACAGATTAATTATTATGCTTTATTGGCATGAATGTATTAAAGACAATATTGCAGCTAGTAATGATTGGATTATAAAAATTAAAAAGAAATCAAATCAGCAGAAATCAGTTGCTCTGTTTGTGTTTGTGACAGACTGTGGAAAGGTGTGTTAAAGTTGAGTGTGTGTGTGTGAACCTGAACAGTGGAGGGAGCTCCTACATTAGACCCTCCATCACACAGTAACACTATCAGTGGTTTTAAGCAAGAAATTATTCAGTTACTTAACATTTTCAGTCGAATTCTCTCAGTGTTTTAAATGTGTCAAAATGACGGAAGGCTTTCAGATTTTTCTGTCATTGTTTAAAAAATTCAATGAAATGAGTTAACGGAACCCCCGAGGGATTTACAATGTTTGAAAAACCTGAGAGTTATTCAATTTTGACAGTGTTTCTGTTTCAATTAGTGCGTTGTCAATCACCTCGCATATATTACTACTACTACTATCCAATGAAATCTATGCATTCAGATAAGCATTTTGAGTTGAGTCGGTGGTTGAGATACACACACACACACATACCAGAGACAAGATAAGAGACAAAGTTAGAAAAAGTGACTCCAAGAAAAATAACCTTCCATGCCTCTAAAAAGAGAAAAATCAACTGTGAAAACAGAGATTTTTCTCAAGAATAGACTGACTCATACATGTTCATTCTTCCCATGTGCAGTTCAAAACCAATATGTCTCATATGTCCCAAGACTGCGATGATTGTTGAAAGCGTCCATGTGAATCGTCACGGAGGAAACATATAACAGGAGTCCTACGCGGCATGGAAAAGTGTGTGTATTTGTATTTCTGTTTTCTAAAACATAAAGTTCTGAATTTCTAAATAAACTGATCGTACAGGGAAATCTTGGTGTTTGTAGCAAAGGTTGTCGTAGGCAACTGGACTTGGTAGAGAAAACTTGCAGACTATCATTGTTATCAATACTTTCTTATCTTGTATGTTTTTATCATGTCCTACTTTTTTTAAAATCTGTGTAATACTTTATCTTATCTATGGTATATCATATCATGTTTTGCACACTGAGTTTACGCTTATCGTATGAAATGTGCTATATAAATAAAGCTGACTTAACTTAACTTGACTCTTTGAGTTTTAACTGAATAACTCTGAGGCAGGAGCAACAGACACTGGCAGGGATCTGGATGAGGGATGGATTTGTGGATGGCATCAGTCAGTTTTAGAAGTTGATTCGTTTAGTTTTTTAAAAGACCAAAAGGGTTTTTATCTTCTGTAAAAGGCTAGCTTGATCCACATTCTAGATTTCTGAATGTTAAACTTAAGTATGCTGTTGCAACTTGACATTTCTCAAAGTCATTTCACAGTCATGGCCCTTCTCAGAAGGAATGGGATATTAAGTGGGGGCATTGTGGTTTAATGAGTGTTATCAATATGAAATGAAAATGACTAAATTAAATATATTACCATCAACTCCCACTGTGGTATTCTTTTATTTTCATATAATCACTATGGTTATCCTGTTTCCATTGCTGTACTCATAATACAGAACTTTCTCAAATACTAGGTCA
This sequence comes from Lutjanus campechanus, assembly GCA_027495735.1. Lineage (NCBI taxonomy): Eukaryota > Metazoa > Chordata > Actinopteri > Lutjaniformes > Lutjanidae > Lutjanus > Lutjanus campechanus. The sequence goes on from JAJHUR010092770.1 coordinate 6,788, forward strand.
AACATCATTAAAATATTATACAATTTCTCTATGGTACATGTGTCGCGGGCTCAGCGCTCAATTCATCACAGATGTCTTTCTGCGAGGGTTATTCCCTCTGTGGATTTAGTTTCTTTCCTTCTATTCTCTCTGTAATTACAAAAAGTCTTAAATAGACCCGTGCATTAATCTTTTCCTGTCAGCCGAGCACCCATACTGGAGCCTATGGTGAAGTGTGTCATGACGCCGGTCCCATACGCAGCAGAGCATCCACAGAAGAGAGGAACCGTGACCCTGCTCCTCACTGTGAGTCTGGGTTCAAGGTTGAATCTGTGCCTGCCACCTACCATCCACGTGAGTGATTGCATTTAAAGGTCGAGTGTGAGAGATTTAGGGCAATCAATTGGATAGGACAGAAATCAAATATAGTATTATTAAGTATGTTTTCATTAGGGTATAATCACCTGAAAATAAGAATTTTAGCCCTGTAAAACCAGGCACATTGAAAAAAATGTTTTTGGACCTTTTGACAAATAAATAAAATAAATACAAATCTATATAATTTATCATATTTCATCTGTATCATATCTGAAACGTTTATTGATCACATTAATGTTTATTTTAAAGACAATTCACAGTTGATTATTTTTATTCAAACAGGTGTCATCATATTTTGCTTTGTTGAAGGCAAATAACAACTGAATTGGTTAATATATCAAACATTCTTTCAGTTGAGCCGTCGTTTTTTTTCGTTTGCATTACAATAACCAGATTAAACAAACAGAAGCTTACAAAAATACACAGGGAACATTTCACTGAGGATTTATAAATGAGGGGAATTGTAAATACAGTTTTATATTTGTTGATAAACCTATTAAAAAAATCCTTGTGACAACATGGGCTGGTGGTTAATTAATGAAAGGTTGGTAAACAAGTTTCAGCTCTTGTTTTTTTAGCAGTGTCATCGTACACAGCAATGCAGCAACATGACAGGCTGTAAACTCAACAAACCAAGTCTCTAAATGATCACAAAACACAAAACAAACTGTGCTGGAGGAAGAGAATTGAAATGGAATCGGAGCACAGGTGATGCGCCACCTCACCCCAGCGCACCGCGGTGCATGCAGGGCAGGTGACCCCCCGTGACAAGCTCAGATTGTTGTTTTAGTAGAACAGACAAAATAAAAGCCACCTTTGAACCACCTTGGTTTGTTTTTCCACTGTTGGTCTGGTTGAAATAAAACCCTTAATTCACAGAGTGAATGAGTGTGATCTGTTAAGGGCAGGTGCAGCTGCATCAGCCAGCAGCAGCATTTACTTTCTCTGATTGTGTGAAAATCTTCGCACAATTCAGGGAAATTGAATGTAAGATTCTGTGAGATCTTTTCACATCACATATAACGAAGAAAGCATTTAAAATCCAAGTCGAAATTGTAAAACATATTCATATAGGCTGATATAGGAATTAATTGTGGCACAGAACGAACATTCAGTCTCAACATTTTTGGAATTTAATTGATGCCAAAAGTTATAAATGTTGTTATGAATATAACAAAGCTTTTACGACCGAAAATGTGTGCATCACTACAAGAAGGCAGCCATGTTGAATGTTGCACTCACAGGCCACCTGTCATCTGCAGTGCACTGATAATCCACCAGAGGGCAGAAGACATGTGTCAGATTGTATACAAGTTTTTTTTAAATGATGATGCAGTGATCTGCATTTGAAATTCGTGTATCAAATGATGTGAGGACTAGATAGGGCCTCGAAGTTTTGCAGCCACCGTACAGCGTTGGAATTTTACTTCAAGCTCCTTAACAAAACGTAACTGCATCACTGAGAGACTTCCTGAGGAATTAGTATGAGTATAAGGCATAGAGCACTTGGACATGCAGCGCCGCAGGACCTCCTCTCTCTTTCCTCTTCAAGGAGGTGCACAATCCCCCTGTTTCTCCCTACCCTTGGCCCCATCACCACTCCCCTGACTCTTCAGAGACCTCCGCCTCATTCATAATTAATGGGCGACATATGAAAAGGTGAGGGAGCACGTTGAAACAGAATGGTAATGTGAGAACGGTATAAAAAAAAAGAGAGAATTAGATTGTGGTGCTGCATGGGCCAGCTTCTGATTAGATCAGCTTCCACTTTAAGAGAAGCCGAAGAGGTAATCAGAACGGAGGCAGGAGGGGTCAGCCCACCTAATTCACTGTGAACATGGGAGCGAATGGTCCCACTCGTCCTTTTTACACCAAAGTAAATGCTCACAAGTGGATGATGTACAATACTGTTTAAGTGCTGATTCTGCGCGGAGAGGAAGGAGGAATGGCTCTTTTGTGGCAATTATTTTCCCTGCTCATGTCTGTTCGTTACGGAGGCTGAGAGCGGCGATGGTTGCCGTTTTCTTTCAGTGCCCTCTATTTTGAGACCAGCTTGTTTATATACTTCTAAAACAGCAAATGTGTTTTGAAAGCAGGAGTTCTTCAACCTTTTGTGACTTCAGGCCCACATCAGCTGCTAAAGGCCTACCCTGTGCTTCAGTATCAGACACAGAGGCGTGATATATGACAAGTCGGGATGAGAACGTGTTGGTCATGATGAGCGTGTTGATATTCAAACGTAACTGGTCATTAAAATCACACATTTTAATTTGATGCTGTTATTTTTATTCATGTCTATTCTTGAGCACATTTAGATGTAAAACTAACTAACTTCATAAATTACACCACCAAAAAATGGTTGAAAAAGGCACTCCCAGCACTTGGTAATGGCTAGGGGGGGGGGGGGGGGGGGGGGGGGGGGGGGGGGGGGGGGGGGGGGCAGAGGGAAGGACATTTTCCTGGATAAAATTTATAAAATTTCAATTGTTATAATGTTGGCATATTGTTGATTTGTTAATGCTTTGTTGTCATTTCCTATAGGTATTAATTTTTGATAGCTAGTGAATGGGTCAAAAGCAGAGACGGGGAAATCCCTCTACCCCCCTCAGCAATTCTCACCTGTGTCTTCGTGTAAAACAGAAAAAGTCTGCAATGACTTAAAACGCAAGACACAGCATGTTTAACTGATATTTAAGCATGTTTTTCCTGTAACCATAATGGGTTAGCCAGAGTCTCAGAAGTGAGGTTATCTACAGTCACTGTAGAACCTACAGTAGGTGATCGGGGCAGCTGTGGACCAGCAACTCCTATCTTCTGCACGGTAACTGTATTTGTGAATGGAGTCTGGTGGTGGGGAGATAGCGATAAAACACAATAAACGACAATAAAAGATGGGTAATTATACATAATACACCTGCAATATAAGTTACAGTGTAAAAACTGAAGACAATAAAACAACACAAACATTAGAAATCATGCATCTGTAAAGGATTTCTTTTATACAGTATATATATACATATTTAAAAATAGATGATGAGCTGACCAGCCTAATCTCCTCCAGAATTCCACAACCTTGGGGCCAAAAGGCTCGGGAAACAGCCTTGACCTGGGGTGATGGCACACTGGAGCACCTCAGGTCACGACATGGAGCATGAGGGGTGTACAAACCGGGTGAGTGTAAAAGGGTGCTGCTGTGCGTTTTCAAATGAGTTACCTTGGATAACTGCGTGCAGAGTCAATGATCGGAAACACTGACGTAATGTATTGTACATCCTGCTGATGATTTTGAACAAAAAAAAAGCTTTATGCTCCTCCAGCATTCCCCATGTATTACAAAACCTGCTTGCCAATAGAAATTGTAGAAATTAATAATATATAGACATAATTTCTAAGGGACCGGACTGTTATCTTGTTAAGACAGAGTAAATGGTGTTCTCATATATGAGACATAAATCATGTTTTCTGGGCCAATGGTTCATTACCTTAGGACGATATGACAAGCCTGCGCACATTACTGTCTTTCCAGTTGGGTTTTGTCCTTGGGTCCATAAATCAATCCTGTCCCCTCTTTCTATGGACCTGCAATCGCGCTACAATTATGTATAAGGAAAGGGAGAGAATGACTTGTGTCAGAAAACAGCTTGATGAAACAAATTAGGTCAAGGGAATAGAGACATTCATATTGGGAGGTTTCATTATTGTGGTAATTTTTACTGTACAGACTTTAATTTACCTAAAAATGGGAGCTGAATGTAACCGGAGTGGCTATAAAGATGATTTGGATGGAAGAACACGTACCGCAGTAATACTTCTCTATTTGTGGGAAATAACAATTTCCTATGACAGAAATAAAAAATAAAAGTCCAATAATTAACTTCTACCAGGAGCACTGACGATTCTGGGAATCCATCAAAGAGAGAAGACGAGCACTTTGTTCGTCTGTCTGTCATCTGTTTGGGGGAACAGTCGCATCTGTCTCGCACTAATATCCCTCGGCTGTACGGGAGGTATAAAGAAAACACATCAGTGGACTCGGTCACTGCTAATGAAAGCACCGGGCACAAATAACGCCGTCTGGCATCGTGGGTAGCGGAGGTGGAGATTTATTTAATGATTGTGAGCGGCTGTCGAGCTGGCTTGCTCAAGTGTAACACATCAGACGTGTGTGTAAATTGCGTTTCCTCAGCTAGGGACCGAGGACGCTGAGAATTGTTTAAAAAAAACTGAAGCTGTGACAGTTGCAGAACATACAAATAAACATGCCAGCTCTCTGCGGGAACAGATGAAAAGATGAGTGATGATTGAAGGAGAATTGAAGGAGAGATGCACCTCGCTCTCCTATTTCCTGAAGCTGATTGAAGGAAAGTAGAGACAAGGGCCGGCAGGCTGATGGACAGACCGTGACGTTGGGAGGTGAGCTCGGACTGACGCGGCGCTGCTCTCTGACAGAGGCCCCCGTGAACCTCCTCATCCACACGCGCTGCAAAGCTCCTGGCTGCATCAGCGGGGAATCATTCTGTCACGTAGATCAAAGAAGAATCGATCATCATACCGTAAAAAAAAAAGAAAAAAAAGAATACACACGCTGCGTATGAATGAGAGCAGAATAGCACCCAGGAATAGATGAGACAGATTAAAAGGAATTTCTGAGTGGACAAAGTCAAGAGTTGTGCTGCGCTTTCACTGTGGGAACATCGCACACATCATCACGGCAGTCATTTAGTGAACCTGCATGAACGTGTTGGCTTCTGGATACAGATTTGGACTTTATTTTCCATCGAAAAATGATCAAATATAAATCAGAGAAAGAAAATCCAGACTGTGCACAGGATGTGCGCGTGTTTTAATATAGCTCAGTCGAAAGAAGCAGAAATAGAGTGACTACAAGTGACTGAAATAAGAAAGAGTTTTGAAGAAGAAAAAAAAAAATCATTGTTACGTAACATCAAGCGCATTATCCACAGGCCACAGATTATAAAAGAGTCAGGTGGATTAGTACACTTGGCACCCATGTGGGCAAGGGCAGTGTGGCAGGACTGAATGCACAGAATCAGCGTATTGTTGGATGGAAAGCTTTGTGTGTAAGCGTATCAGCCATAGCTGTGAATCTCTTTCGAAAGATTTGATGTAATAGTGTAGTGGGGAAGAGGCATTCACATTTCTTTTTTTTCTAAAAGAGACAAACATTAAGAAAAATGCTACAATGTGTGCAAATTGTGGGTGGATAAAGAAAAGAAATGATTGCTGGAAGTCTGCCTGCTCAACCATGAAGTAAAACATCACACGTGACTCCTCCATGAGACTGTGCAGATAATGATCTTCTTTTGAGTTTTGTGTCCAAGCTCTACCTTCAGACATGTGTGTCTATGAGGAGCTGACTCATGGATGAGTTACTGTACTGCACACTCTCGCCCAGGGGTCCAAGGTGTAAGCAGGCCTCTGGGCTAAGTGACTGTAAACATTTGTGTTCATAAAATGACCTCCAGGAGACACAAAATGACAGCATAGAAACAAAAGTAGTACGAGGGGACACAAAAGTACCAAAAAATCGACATAACTAAAGTTACCACGGAGACACAAAACAACATAAAAGTAAAAGTACACAAAAAAGAGACTCGAAGCTATCACCAAGACACACAAAGGTACCACAAAGAGACACAAAACAGCAACATAAAAATAAGAGAACCACAAAAGTACCACTGAGACACAAAACCATCACAAAGATACACAAAACAGCATCATAAGAGAGACACAAAATGAGAACATAGAAACAAAGTAACACAAAGAGAAAAAACAACATAGAAAGTAAAGTACCACAAAGAGACACAAAACAACAACACAGAATCAAAAAACAAAACTACCACAAGGAGACAAACACGACTATTACCACATGAGATGACTGCTGACTGACTGCTGAGACTGGTGGACGAGGCAGAGACACGTCCAACTCACAACAACCACAAGTTTGTATGTTGTTTGCTTACTTCTGTTTGTGTGGAAGCTGCTCTTTGCTTCCCGTTTTACTTAAAAAATAATGTACATGTTCTTTTGTTTTTGGACTTTTGAATTTTGGGAGTTGGGAGTACTTTTCAGAGAAAATAAAGAAAAAAATAAATATCTCAAGGCTGAGAGCAAACTTGAGTACAAGTGTAATGGCTCAGTATACCAAGGTTACAGACAGAAAGTAGCAGGCAGAAGTCAAAAAAGGTTCAAATAAAAGAGGACAGGCAGGAAGCAGGCAAAAAAAAAGGCTCAAACACTAGTGGTTAGAGAAACATCTCAACAGAAAGACAAGTAGCATTAAAAACACAACCAACTACATTCTTTTCACAATTATTGGTCCCTAATTATCAATTAGAGCAGCCTAACACAGAGCCGGCCCTACCCAATGTGGCACCCTAGGCAAGATTCTATATGGCGCCCCCCTCCATTGGCGATTTATATACGCTTACAAAAGAAATCAAATAGCCTTGTTTTTACCATTGTCTTTCATTTATAAGATAACATGTCACCCAATTTACATGTTTAACAAATTACAAATAAATACAAAAAAACCTGAAATACAATATAAATACCCTTACCACATTTTTTCTGATATGCATATTAGATTAGATACAACTTTATTGTCATTACAGTGAAATGTTGATTAGCAGATGCAGAGGCAGTAAACTGCAGTTTAATATGGCAGTTATGGAGTATTATTATTATTAATAATAATAATGTGTACTTTAACACTGATATAAAGTTTAAAACAGTTAACATGCTTTAGACAATTTGAACTGTAACACAATGAACAACTAGGATAAAAATCTGATATATAAAGGGGTGAAAAGGGCATTTTGATTGACTATTAAAAGCAGGAAAAACGTTAACTAGCCAGATGTAAATACAACAAATAATAAAAGTGTAGATTAGGCCAATGTAGACACCTACTGAGTAGGTTTAATCTGTACAAATGATCCATAACAGTTCAGACCCTCCATGTCGCCCAGAAATATAAAACTGATTATTTACTGATTAACATACCATGTTGAGGCTAATCGCTCAGAAGCACGTTATTAACTTAACAGAACACTGTTCACTCATGTTTTTTCTCCTCTTCTTTTCTTTTCTTTCTTCCTTCCCTGTACTCCGGACAGTTTAGGCCTTTTGACGTGTTTACAAAGTTCTCTGGGGTCACGTCAATAAATTCCCCCCTCCCTCCACAGAGAGCGAGCAGGTACCGATCAGCGGGGCTTATTTGGTATTATCATTTGTAGTCATAGTAATCGGGCATTGCTTTACATTTGAATCTATGTTAGCTTTTCCATTTTAAGAGTTAATAGTAATAACTAGTTTTAACATAATTATATTGAGGGTGAATTTCTTCCCGATTTTGTGGAGCCCCCTAGAGGCCACGGCGCCCTTAGCATTTGCCTATATTGCCTAATGGGCCAGCCAGCTCTGGCCTAACACAAACTAGCATACACACACACACACACTGACACACTCTCATCCTCCTCTACCCCTGCTGCCGCTGACATCAGTGCTCCTGCTCCCCAACCCAGTATTTCAGCTGTAGTAGACGGCCAGACATCCAAATATCAGATTTAAACTATTTATTACTTATGTATCCATTAACTTTTATGCTTTTTTATGTACTTTTATGAGTAGATTTTCAAGTCTGTGCTGTACTTAAGTAATAATTACACTATGTAATCTACTTAGTTACTTTAAAAATACTGAGTACAAGTTCAATTACAGTAATAACCAAACCTTTCATCTGCATTTTAGTAACCAATCAGGGGATCTGATCACAAACAATCCAATAAAAACCAGGACATATGAACAGAAAACAAAACAAAAAGCTGCAGCAGGTTTGGAGTGTGTATGGAATTATTGATCACAGTTAAGATATTAACCAATTAAAATGTATTGATGGATATTTAATCAATAGTCATGCCAGTAATTGCACCTCATTTGACCTTGTTTTGTCTGGTGGAGCCATTTTTGGAATAAAGAAACTTATTAAACTTATAATGAGAAAAAAGTGGCAAAACCCTCCAGAAAACATTGAAAATGAGAAAAATAAATGTGTGTTGTGTTTTGTATCTTTAATTTAACAGTATTTGTACTTGAGTGCAGATTTTCAGTGCTTTTTCCACTACTGCTATTAATCCTTTTTTTAAACTCTTTGTTTTCTCATTTACATACATTTATCTTTTTACCTTTTGTCATTCAACACTCCCATCCCCAAAACAATAATGTCAATTTCATTATCAGAATCATGTGCCATGTAAAGTTTTGCACATCTTTATTTTTTTTTTTCCATTAATTTATTTGTGTTTTCAGTTATGTTTTGTTTGTTTGTTTTTGCTTTTTGTCTGTTTTTGTGTAACTCATCCCTGTCTCAATCATTGTTTTATCTATAAAATCACTATTACATTGCTCTTGCACCAATAAAAAAAGGAAATTAAAAAGAAAAGAGAGGCAGTCGTCCAGGGCCCGGCCTTTTCTGTGATGGCCCCTACTCTTTGAGGAGATCAGACCGGTGAGCTCCTCTTTTAAATCCCCCCTAAAAGAGATTTTTATGAGTACGCATTCACAGGGTTCATGGTCAGAAGTCATTTTGATCTGAAATCCCCCTTTTCAATACAAAAGCTTTAGTCTTTTATTTTAGTCTTCATATGCAGCTCTTTTTGCTCAAGCTGTGTACTGTTACTTTTAAAGGACAGTTCACCCCAAAATGAAACAAACACGTTTTATTTCATATTTCCATCATGGGTTTCATACATCTAAAGTTTGACTGGTGTTTATCTTGTTGCAGTCCATTTCTCATATTTGCAAAAATGTGGATGGAAACACACATCTCACGTTTTATAGGAAATGTGTTTAAAATTTGCTCTAATTTTGGATGGAAACTTGACTCTCAAAAAGTCAGACCTGCTGTGAAAGAGGCCCATGGGCAGATACGCAGGCTGTCTGCAAATACTTGCTATTATGCACTTTATTTACTGTTGCAATTAATTGAGTGTCAAAAGTCTGAGTGCAAATTGGGTAATTAAAAGTGTGTGACACCACAGCTGCCAGTGATGATGCAAATTACAATGATTCATAAGTTTCAATAAGTGTAAATCCTTCACTGTGAGTCAATCGTCTGCCTTTCCTCGTATTTGAATCTTACGCAGATGTAAACACAATCCGTACAACAATCTGGATAACGTATACGGATACAGATCACATTTTAATATCAGGTTTATATGGGGTGATGTATTAGGAGACTCATGCTACATGCCAAAGTCGGAGACTCTAAATTCCCAGTTCAGTTTTCCAGCTGCTGACTTAAAGTGTTCCAGGCGCACAATGCCAAACCAACAACATCTCTGACTGTGACAAACTCATGTTTCTTTAGACTTCTGCCACAGGAACTTGCATGTATTTGGCGTTTATGATCGCTGTTTCAATGAAAACAAGTGACATAGATATACGTTACTTGTTAACTGTGTTCCCGTTTTGCTAAAGCAGTAGGTAATCTGCAAAAGGAAGCAAATATTTTATATTTCCTGATGTTTTCACGTTTGGGGGGCATTTTCGTGGGGAAAACATTTTCCTGATAAACTTTTGTGCAGAGAAACAGAACAAGGTCTGAGTGGTGGAACACGAGAAGACACATCAATGTATCATACTGCTGCTAGCTAGCAAGCTAAATCTTAGCTCGTTGCTGCTAAAAGTTGAAGATTGATTGATGGGTGGATGTCATAATGTTATTGGTTGAAATTGGTTGGCTTGCATAAGTGCGCGTGCATTATATTTTGTTTTACAGAAAGAAAACATGTAAAACATCTAAAAGGGTTAAAAAGGATTTTTTTTTTTCATTTCAACCTCAAGCAACTTAAATATTTTGTGCACCCAGTTGTAATCTAGTGGCTAAAAGCTCAGCATTCAAACTTTCAGCTCCCATCAACTCAGCCTTGTTGTATGTTGTTAGAGTCTGCTGTACTGATCGGGACTTCCTGGTGACATTTTCGTGTTCGACTGTTGGACAGTGACACATTTCCTATCACACCTCGACCTTTCATGCATCAAAAGGTCGCGTCTCCACATCTCTAAAACCGGATACATGCTTTCAAGTGAAGGCGAGCAGTGGCCTTCAAACTACCCTGTGATACGCTATAACAGAAGACTAGGCTTTTACTTATTGATGTTGAGATTCACCGGGCAGCGTGGAACAAACTCTGCCTCCATGCTGCTGGATAGTTTACAGCTGACAGCCACAGTGCAGAGGATATAACTGGGACGACACCCTCTGTCTGACTGCAGGATGTCTTCCCAGCGTGTTTCAAGGTAATTATCTCAAAATGTCACAGCAATTAAACTTACCTGGGCTCCTGCGTGTAACACCAACATTGATGCTCTGATTTAATTACCAACAGCAAACCTTGTTGTGAAAATCAATTCTGAATTTTTTTTTTTTTTTTCATATAACAATGCCACAAAACTGCCATAGGTAATGAGGTGAATACAGTGCCAAGACCTTTACTGTAAATGCCAACAACAAGGCCCACTCATCTGAGCAGGAAAACACAGAGGAAACTGTATGAGTGACCTCTGAGGATGGAGGACTGGTCAGTGAAGAAGTGGTCCTTAAAAGGGGCACATATCCATTGAGTATTGTGCTTTTTCCACAAAGTCTCACATTAAAATTTGGAAAAAGTAGATGGTGCAAAATCCATCCATCCAACCATCCTATGTAACTATGTATCCTTTGAAGGGCTGCGGTGCAAAATGATAAAATAGCAAGATGTGCACAGGTAATAAAATTTGATGCAGCTGATGTATCCATTACCAGTGCTGGGGATATCACATTCCCACCACTGCAAGAACTAGTAACGGGAGGAGACTCTGAGAGTGACTATTTTTTGCATTTGAGACAAGGGACTGACTGTCTATTGCCTGAAACTGGAGTATCTGGAGTATCTCAAGTGGGGTCTTGAGATGGATGTATTAAACAAACTCCCTACGGAAAAATCTTTATTTCAGTCAATACTCTGAGCTGCTTGCGCAGAAATCCTAGACGACCATTTTCTCGTGAGGACAGGCTGTGGGCTATGCGCCTACTGGACAAAATAACCAACATTTGCAAGGAATCACAAAGGGGGTTTTCACTTTTGGTAATGCAAAAGCCCTTTGATGAATTTTCTTCATAGGTAATGCTGTAATGTAACTAACAGTTACTGTTTAACGGCAGTAATCTGGAAATATAATGGGATCTCCTTCAATTTTTGAAGAAGTTGTGTTGTTCACTGTTGGTGGTTGACAAATGTGTTCTTGTCCCAACTCGTCACATACTGATCACTTGTCACTGTCCTTCGGCATCTGATACTGAAGCACAAGGTGCCCTTCAGCCACTATATCCATACGGCCAGAAAACCTTTTAAACATGTGATTAATGCTATGAAACAATTGAAGTCTGAGTAGGTTTTAGCACAAAAATTACTTGGTTAGGTTTAGAATAAGACCATGTTTGGGGTTACAATAACTACGTTAAGTTACCTATGTCACATGATGTCACTTATGGGACTTGCAAAATGAAAGTCATGCGTCACTGACGTGACCCGTACAATGAAAGTCACAGACGTGAACCCTCGTCTCCTGGGTGAAAGGCCTTCTGTGTTTTTGGACCTTTCCATCCACCCCACCCAGGGTTGCCTGGTCTGATCAAAACCTGCCCCAAAAAAAGCCCAGGTAGGATATAGGAATAAATAAATAATTTCATCTAAAATATGGATGTGCATTTCTATTATTAATTCGTAATTTGCATGCAAAATCGGTCCACTCAGCAGTGGACCAAAAATTCATCCCGAAGCAACACTTCAAAAGTAGCCTGACTCCGCAGGAAAAACGCAGGCCAGGCAACCCTGACCCCACATTCTCCTTACACGGACTCTCTCCCTCTCAACAGCCCAGGACATCTTACACAGCCACAGATAAGTTTACATTGAAGTTGTGTGTCTGTATGAGTCGCTGAAGGGCAGTGAATGAGGCTGCGCTGGGTTGACCTATATGGTTGACCTGCAAACTTGATTTTATATACAAGGACTTCAGTACCTGAAAGGAAAATGACCAAAGATGACAGTCAGCACAGTCACTTCCGATTTCCCACGCTGCCACAAATTCTTATATTACCATAATTCACCAATCATCTTTGTGTTGGCCTTTCCTGAGCCAATTATTCGTTACATTCTGCTCTGACCTACTAGTGTGCAACCCACCCCCTCCTCATCACCGCCATGACTTTCAGGATGTTCTGTGAGGGTCACCTGAGAGGCTCCATCTTCCCCCCTGCGGGCCTTAACTGCACCACCACCACCACCACCGCCACCACCAGGCTCCGGAGGGATCCCGTCCTAGCTTCTGTGCTCGTGGGCGTACATTTAATGAAGATGCTTCACACTGAGTCTAATCACCACGACCTTTCTTCACCGCTACCAGTGAAGAAATATCGTTACACACTTGATTTATTGTTCTCTCCTTATTGAAACGACCTATAGTCCTAATGGACAAAAAAATCTAAATATGAAAATAACATCCTGGCTGACAAATGGTGGAGTTTGTACTCTGCGCTGATGAAGTTACTGTCCGCCACGAAACATCTTTCAGGTTTTTATATTATCCTACAGCTCAGTGGTGATTTGTGATTCAGATGAAACTCAAACAGTTCCCAGAATTAGTTATTATCCAGAATGCTTCACCTGACGACACAATCAATTAATTTTACTGCTGTATTGTTAATTAAATGTCACTCCTAGGATTTCTTCTAAGTTTATGATAGAGACCCTTAATGTCCTTAAAGTCACTATTTGATACAGTTTAAATTTTTGCACTGCTTGCATTACTGGAAAGTAAAGCTACATAAAATCTGAAATGTCACAGATCTGTGAGAAATGTGAACAAGCAGTGCAGATTTACTACACAGCTATGCATTTTGCCCTACATTATTCTGGATTCTGGGTTGCAATATTTTTTCAAGGATTTATAAAGGGCAAAGCATCCCACTTTTAGTTGTACTGAGTGCGTCTGATAACTCTCCCAGGCCGGTCTTGCTCCCAGCTGGTCACATATGGACAATTTGTCACCGTCCTCTGTGACTCATACATATGTGCACAGTACCCGTTGAAAGAGACGCACCGAATTTTTCTAGTGACTTCAGAGTAAAACCATCCGCGGCTGTATGAGACACCCCGGGGCTGTTGACATGGTATAAAAAGGAGAAAGTCTGCACATGGAGGAGGCGGGGTGAATTGATGGCTCAAACAAACACAGGACTTTCACCCTGGAGACCAGGATTCATGTCCCGTCTGAAACCAAAATATTCTTATGAGTTGTACGGCATGACCTTCACCGTGAACTTTCATCTTGCCAGTCGCTTTAGTGATGTCATGTGATGTACGCAACGTGATGTAATTACTGTAACCCCAAACATGGTCTTATCATAAACCAAGTAGTTTTTATGCCTAAACCTAACCAAAATGCGACCTTTTTACACCTTCACAGAATTACTCTTGTATTAAAAGGCTTTCTGGCTGCATCAGATACGGCCGCTAAAGGGTACCATGTGGGTCAGTATCAGACACGGAGGGGCTGTGACGAATCATCGATATGTGACAAGTTGGGATGATAAAGCGTTGGGTTTTCTTTGTGCAAAGAAAGTCACACGTGTTTTGGACAAAAGAAAGATGTACACTGACTGACACCTTCCACCTGGTGAGAATCTGACAAACTGGAGGAATCTGAAAGGATGTGTAGACCAATGATATAATCTATGGAAGGGACAGATAGTTAAGATGTGCTGTGCCAGCAGTAGTCTTTATTATCTCCCCTTGGTAGTACTTGACAGTGATGGGAAGGTTGAGGGTTTGGGGATATATTGTTTACATACAGTATTAACTTAGTTTCCTAGGACCTCATTTTTTCAGAGACCAATTTTGATCGACTTGCGCAGAACGCTGCATATAAGTAGTTATTTATAAAACCTAATTTTGACATAAAAACGGGCTTATCTCTTAGCAAATTCTACACGTGACATAAATGATTTTCCCAGTGGTTATGTAGGGCTGTGTCCAAGTCTTGGGTGAACTCTGCATTAGCTTTATGAACAATGTGACAGGAATTATCCATGAGGATAAAGGTGTAAGGAATTAATTGCAACACACTCCCAAGCAACATGTTTGGCTTATTTGTCAACCCATTATTTAATCCATTGAATAACCAACCCATTCTACGGTGGCTGACAAGGGCAAACACGCTGCATATAAGAAAACAAGTTACCCCGTAGCTTCTGTATCAGAGGCAGCCAGAAAGCCTTTGTAGCATGGTTGCAGTTTGAGTAGGTTTAGGCAACAAAACTATTTTGGTAGGTTTAGGTTTAATCGTGTTTGGGGCTACGTATGTCACATGATGTCAATGTACAAAGAATTAACAGTAGCTCTTGCATGACTTAATGCAAGAACTTTATGTTGATTAATGCAGCAACTACGGTATATTGTGATATCTGAGTTATTAATGATGTTCATGTCTTCACAGGTGAGTCTGCAGTTGAATGAATGACAGGCCAAAAAACTCACCAGTCGCAGCAGTACTCATGAATTCTGTTGAATTGCAAGTTTTGTTATCACGATTACCACAGCATTACTTCTTCATGACCTCATCATGTTTGGGACCCTTCAAATAAAGCCATACTTTCTCAATAGCTGTCATGATTTGGGTTTTTTTTTGTTAGTTATTTTCTGTTTTATTTTGTAGTCCTGGTCCTGCCTAATGTGTCTTGACTTTACTTCCTGTCTTTGTCCTTTTCCCGCCCTTTTTGGTTGCCATTTAATTCACCCGTGTCTGATTAGTTGCTCATCTATTTAGTCCTGGTGTTTCTCTGTTTCAGTTTGTCGTTGTCCTCTGTGTTGAGTGTCCCAGCCTTTTCTGTGTTTTTCTTGCCATTTGGGATTTTTCCCTTGTTTTGATTTAGGCAGTTTTAGTTTTGTGATTTGGACTACCCTGTTATCCATCTTAGCCTGTTCCTCACTTACTTTTAGTTTGTTAAGTTAATTACTTTGAATTCTTTCTGCTTAGCTTCAGTCTGCATTTTTGGGTCCATCCTTTGTTTTCCTACTTCACTTGACACGCATAACAATATTTAGGCATTATGTATTTGGTAAAAAATGCAAATTAGATCATATTTTAGACTATTTCAATTATTAAGGAGCAATATGTAGCAATGCTAGATCCAAAAGTGAGTACAGCAGTCAAAATAGTGAGTTAGAGCCATAGACTGTGTAGTAAATAGGTTGAAATCCGGTTTAATATACAGACTATGGCAGTTGTACAGCTGTTTCCCCCCACCCCCTCCTTCTTAGACTCAGGGAAGCTCAGGAACACAGCAGGAGCACAAGATGAGTGCAACACTGTAAATTGATCTTTTTTTTTTATAACTGTCGATTGTCTGTCAGTGTACGGCTGTGCATGTTCTAAAAAAACAAAAGCTCACTGCTCTGAAAATACACACTCTGGAACTTGAATTCAGTCACTGCCTGTCTCACTGGCTGCCAGACTTCATTAACATATTGCTCAATGTAACCGTTATAAACATCTACGCTTCCTCATTCGGCAAACATTCGGCATAGATTCAAACTCAATTTAATGTGAAACGAGCCAACAAAAACATATATTCTGGCCCGCAATGGAAATTTGAAAGGTGGAAATGCTGGCTATGAGTATTTCAATTTATCATGTTTCCTTGATCTCTGACATATGATGGTAATTTTTATTTATTACAGTAATATATTACAGATTCCTCCTTTAATTATTTAGTTTATCAGAACTATGCCACCATCAACCATGTAGTATTCACCAGTGTTGAAGACGGACAGGTCACAAAACATGAAGCGCCAGAAACAGAATACATGTGCACTGCTGTGACTGCTCAGGTTTTTTGGACTGTCCCTTTAACTGCAGACTTGTCTGTCATTCCTGACATTTCATAAAATACTACATGACTGAATTATTGCTTTTTCCTGCATGAAATCTTGCATGAATTCATGAAAATTCATGCACCATGAAGTGTTACAGAGTTCCACATGAAAACAGCAGATAAGAGTGTCAGAA
>JAJHUR010092772.1:2669-19715 GCA_027495735.1 Lutjanus campechanus
GGTTTTTTTTTTACTTTTTTTTTTTTTTTTTTTTTTACTGAGGAGTGAATTCACTGAAAAGCACGCTGACAGATCTCTCTAATCTGAATACACAGCAGACAAATGTCATGGAAAACAACAGCTGGGATCCAATTCGGACAACGTGGTCGAAGATTTTGGACTGAAACGGACAAACTGAAGGGCAAACATGTTGGAAACATGTTGGGCGGCAGATGGAGGCGCTCTTCAGTGTCAGCTGCAGCCTACAGCTCTACGCTAACTACAGGACTGCCGCTACGCTCGGATCAGATACTCACACGTCTTGCAGCATCCGTCCATGTAACTTACGACGGTTCCACCAATCTGAGTGCAGAGAAGAGTCAAAATGTTAAGACAGGAATAGAAAAAAACCTGGTTTTGCGTGCCAGAGTTTGGCCAACATGTCTTTTAAGGTGGATACTCTTTGGTTTATGTCCCTGATGGCTGGTATTTTGTGCAAACATTCAATATGTCAAAAAATATTCTGAGTATTCTTGATTTATCGCCTGAGAAAGCTTTTAGATCAGTGGTTCTTTTTCTGTCATGCCCCCCTTTCAATTTGAATTTTTATCAACCAGCAACTAATTAATGCTCAAATGAAAAATGCAAATAAAACTTACAAGTTAAAAATGAAAGTTAAGCTGTCAAACACTGCCATGAAAGACACAAATCTCTCCAACACCATCTCAACAGAAAACTCCAGAGCAAGAAAGACCTCGTTTTATTTCAGATATGACTGACGTAATAACATCTTTTCTTCCTCCAGCTTCTACATGTTCTGTTCAAATAAACACATGAAATATTTAAAAAATATAGTTTTGCCTGTTCATATATTAAAAGCATTCTCTACTCCAATAACATGTAGCAGTATGAGATAGATTTTCCAGCCAACCTGCAACATTATGTGCTGGAAAAGAGTAATTAATAAACCAATTTTTTAGATACAAACATACCATCTATATAATGACAATATTAAGCAATGAAATATTATCATAAAGCATAAAACACACAAAGAAAATCCTCACTGTTCTGCCATTTAGCGTTTATGGAAGAAAATTATGATTTACGCTCAGTATTCATGATTTTGCATGATTTATGTTTGTGTCAAAGTGTGCGTGTGTGTGTTGCTGCACGCCATGCTGACCTTCATACACTCCGTCTCGTTGAACGGTGGACAGCTGAAGGAGTAGGAGATGAGTGTGGGTCCTGACAGAGTGTCCGTGCAGTCGAACTTCATGCAGTTTGAGACCCACGACTTCCCCGGCTGAAAACACACCGGCAGCATCAACAACATCGACCGATGAACAACAGCAGCTAAGATGCACTTGGTTCCAGACTCACTTTGGTACAACAGTTAAAACTACAGGTTATATCAAACATTTAAAATATGAGCAAACATTCGGTATTACTATATAATTAATGTATAATTAGTAGAGTTCCTACCTTATAGAGAACTGCGGTCCCGTTCTCGTGCTCGTAGAGGCAGGAAATATTCTTACAAACACCGCAGCACGTCGACTGATCTTTCGGAGGGATGTAGATCTGATTCTGAAACACACAAACATCCAAGATTCGTTTTGTGAAATGATTTTAAAAAATCTTTAAAATTAGGAAAAGACAGAATTCTCTCAGCAAGAAAAGAAGAGAAGATGTTTACGTGTGTTCAAATTACTGCAGATGTGTGTTCTGTCTATGTTAATGAAGGTAAAACATGACTTCTTGGCCAACAGAGTTTTGGTGATTTTATGACATGAGTTTGATTAAGAAAAATATATCTGAAAATATATCTGAGTTTTGCTGAACATTAGGCCAGGAACTAGATAATTAATCCTTCTTTTATTCATAAAATGTCATAAAATGATCAAATAAAATCTAATATGAACCACAGTTTCACTGGGGATGTCCTCAAATTTCTAGTTTCTCAAAGATATTCACTTTATTGTCACAAAGGACCAAGAAAATCAGAAAATATTCACATTTGAGAGGCCAGAACCACTGACTTTGTGGCGTTTTTGCTTAAAAAATGTTGCCAATTAATTTTCTTTCAGCTCTGCTTGTGATAATAAATCTGTCTGAATGGTAAAATCTTATTTGTCTGTATAGCAGGAGATATTTTACCTGTGTGTCTGGGAGTTTTGGCTTCTGTGGCTCTTTTCTGAATTCAGATATTTTTTAAAAGAAAAGGAAGAAGGAGGAAAAGAAGAAGCAGAGGAATTAGTTTAAGATCAAGAAGAGGAACAAGTTCAGGAGGAGGAAGAAGAGCCGTCAAGTCTTGTGTGGGTGTACTGGTGTGTGTGTGCTGTGGTCTTACTGGTTGGCAGTGGGCGGAGCAGTTGATGCTGCTGGTGCGGAGCAGGTGGAAGCCGCTCGACGGGTCGAGGCTGCGGCTGCACTGCCTGCTGTGACACAAGCCGTCGTCGTCGTGCTCCACCAGAGTCTGACCCGGCCGCAAGACACCTCGCTCGCCGAACACACACACCGCCTCACGCACTGAACACACACACACACAGAAGTCAGAGGTCACAGCGTTCAAGGCTGCTTTTGCATATAAATTACTATTTTTTTCTGTATATTTTAATCTTTTTAATTAATTTATTAGTCCTTGTTTTCCCCTTATTGCTTTTGCTTTTCCCTGCTGCATGAATCCACACAATCCAGGATTTATGTGAGCAGGAACTGACTACTCAGCCTCGCCTTTTACGGCTCCTATGACTCCACACTTGTTACTCTCCCTGCATGATGTAAACCAATTTATCCAATTGTTTTTTTCCCTTTTAATTGTGAATCAATTTCCATGTTTTTGCAAATATTAATTAAGTTCAAATAGACTTCATGACTGTTGTTATAAGAGAAAACGTGCAGTAGCTGTTGCAGGATGTAGAGTTTCTCCATCTTGAATTTGAACCAGCAATCCTCCGCGGCAGCACTCACCACACTTGTATCTTTTGCAGGCGCACTGGTTCTGTGGGTCAGACATGAAGGCCCGGTCCAGCTGGGCGGCCTCTCCCTGCAGAACACAAGGAGAACCGAACCCGGATCACATCGAGAATGCACAGAAATTACAGACACAGCCAGTCTTTAAGAGGATTCAATACACAGTAAGTGTAATGCACAGAGTCGGTTTGATGCTGCATTGTCTGGTAGTACAGCTGTATCTTTAAGACCTTACAACTTTTTTAAAAGTATTATTTGAGTGTTTGGTGTTCTTAGAAATGCTTTAAAAACCTAAAGCTCTCTTATGGCTCTTGGTCAAGTTCCAAGCATCTACATCAGCTGTGACACTTGCAAAAAATGCAAAAGGCCGTTTGTCGAGACAGTGTTTGGTTTGTCCATTTTGGGCTACTGTAGAAACATGGCTGCTCCTATGAAAAGATGATCCACTCCTTCTGTAGATAAAAATGTCTCATTCTAAGGTAACAAAAACACTATGATTCTTATTTTCAGGTGATTATACACTAATGAAAACATAATTATGAATATTATATTCCACTTCTGGCATATTTTGCCAGTAGATCCCCATAAATCTTACACAGTTAAACATGAAAGCCAACAAAAAGAAAGAGAGAATGGACAGATACATCATATAAAATACATCATTTATAAAATGTCTAAACAGACAGACTGAATATTAAATATCATAACATACCAGGCCACATTTTGGGGACGCGATCTTTTCACAGGAACACTCTGAAAACAAAAAAAACATGAATGATTTTCACATGAAATGATGCGCTATCATGAACCTAAAGTGTCTGTACCAAATTAAAACCCTGTTTATGCAGAAGTAGATTTAGCTGTGCTGTGAATTAATTTCAAAATGTTCCTGCTGTGATGGTTCTACGAGTCGTACCGCATGTTTGGTTTGGACAGCAGCGACCTGGACTGGAGACAGACACCACCGACATCCCAACAGGACAAGTGAGCTGAGGACACCTGTAGGGCTCACACACTGCACGCACGCACACACGAAACAAAAACATAACAGTCATTTATGTGTTCATAGATCTTGTAAGATGCATGTATTAAAACATAAATGATTCAGATATCAAACAATTGTAACTTATCACAGTGTTGTGTTCGTATTTTAGTAAAAAGAAACTACAGAAAAACAAACATACTGTACGTTTTTTATTTTTAAACAGTAAAATCTGTTTTAAAAAGGTAAAAATCCATTCTGTTAATGCAAAAAAAAGGGAAATAAATCAATGAAAATCTGCATTTGTGTGTGTGCTCTGACCACATTGGTAGGCGGGGCAGCAGCGGTCCGTGGTGTTACTGTCCACCGTCAGCACCTCGCCGTCCAGGCAGACAGGAGGCATGTCAGGACAGGCGGAACACACTGCAGAACACAAACACTTCCTTCATCACACTGATGATTTTAAATTAAGCCGATGCTGATTCACTGATATTGAACGAGACACGGAAAATTTAGTTGAGTTAATTTTTGAACTGACTGCAGATGTGAGCGAGACAGCAGCTGCCGTCGGCTCTGGTGGCGATCAGAGTCTGGTCGTCTCTGCAGGAGGGGACGTCCGACTCACAGAGGTCAGGATCGCACTCTGTCACGCACAAAAGATAAACAAAAAGATGAGCGTAAACTTAAGTTACAAAAGTTATTTAAATGACAAATAGACCCAAAACAGCAGAATTATGTTTGTTTTTTTCTGAATTTTATCACCAGCATCTCGTCTGTTGTAAGCATCTAATGTCTTTGCCTCAAGTTGTGAGACGATGTGTGAAAAACTTTGTCTCCCCAGTGGCGCAGTCAGTAATTCACCTTCTCTGGGGACATGACGGTCCAGAGGACAAAGCCACAGGTGGCTACGTCCTACTTGCCAACAATGAAGCAATGCATGCATGTGGTTTGTTTTCACGTGTCAATTAAATAAGAAACAATCATCCAAATTCTGCAAACTGCTTGTCTTATTTTTTAAGACATCATGTGTTATTTTGTGAGCTTTAAAGGTAGTAGCAGGTATTTTGCTTTCAGCTGTGCATTCAAGATATTACACTCGTAGTCACCGTGTCATTGAATTAACTCCGCTGGTGGTAAAAAGATGCAAAACATCTGTGTTTACTTAAGGTGATACAGATGTTGATGGACATGTTATTGGATAAAGGTAATTTAAATACAGTGAATCCCTTGAACAATAAATGGAAGTGATCACTGTGTTGATCAGAGAGGAAACTCACCACACATGTAGTCTGGACAGCAGGAGTCCTGTCTGTAGTATGACACCAACTTCTCTCCGTATTTACACTCCGGAGGGAGCAGGTCACACAGGCTCTGGTTACACACTGCGGAGTCAGAAATGACATCATCACATTTCTTTTTGGTTTATAATTTTAACATGCAATGAGGCTCAGGTTTGTTGAGTCAGATGCTGTTTCCACATTTTAAATTATAGCTCAGGAAGTCTTGCGGCCTCACCGCAGATTTTCTGCGGGCAGCAGCTGGTGTCGTCGGCGAGGCTGATGATCACCTCCCCTGATCGACGGCACACCGGCACCGCCATGTTGGAGCAGTTGTACTCCACGGGAACGATGGTGTCGTTGTCGCAGCGGTACATGCAGCAGGCGTCCTTCGAGGCTTTCCACACCTCGCCGTGTGAACGAGGAACCCCGGAGCTGTCAGTGCAGGCTGCACAAACACACACAGCCATAATTTGTAGTACACTGGGAATGAGCTGAAAGTACTAAAACAGACTTCTGCAAAGCATTAATCAAAAAGATTGAAGCTTGATAATTAAGGTTTGTCTTTTTCAGATTTTCTAAACGATGTCTCAGAATGTGATCTCTAGCTCAAAACCTTCTGCTGTGCTGCACAAACAGTTAAACTGCAGTCTTACCACACTTGTCAGGTGAGATGCAGAGGGCGGAGTAGGGCCGGTGGAGGAGTGTTCCCTCAGGACACACGCAGCCCTCCGTCAGGCCTGAACACTGATCCGGGTCGGAGTCGAAGTCGTGGTTCGGGCAGGACTGAGAGGTGCAGGCCGGCAGACAGGCCTGATACTGCAGAGTGTCGGGACACACAAAGGCTGCAGGAGGAGACACAAACATGTCACGTTACATTACTTTAGACTTTATAACTTAAACACCTGCGGGGGAAGACAATCAGTTCACAAGGTTTTTAACACTGATTAAAGTTTATCAGCTGTCTAGTTGCATAAACCACTTTAAGGTTCAAACTTGAGTTTGTCCCTTAAAGAAAATATTTCCCTAAGCTAAAGGGTTCACTTGGGTGTTGTATATAAACTTGTCTCCTTGCCTAAGTGTTACTGTCATAATACAGCACTTCCCTAACCATGCTCACGCTTCACTTACATCATTCTTTAAAGCTTTATTATCAATATAAGCTAGCTTCTTCAAAATGGACAACAAAGCTATAACAAACAGAAACAGAAAGCCAAACTGAACAGATGAGAAGATGAAAATGTTCTCCTCAAAGAATATGGAAAAGGATCAAAGGGTTTTCCCTTAAAGATCCTAAGGAAATACTTATGGTGGTTTTATGCAGCTATTTTCTCATGAGGCATCCTGCAAATACCACCTATTGTTCATGGTATTGTCAGTGCTACTGTGAATTGCTAATGATAATGTTATTAGCAACAACCGTGTCTTCTCTTCCATGACAAAGCAAAATGTCTGCTGTGAATAAGGCCTGCGGAGACGCTTGTGAGTCACAGTGAAGTCGATTCATGTTACACTGTTATCAAGTGGGGCAATTTGGGGCTAAAGAACGAGGCCGTACAAACATTTAGACAACTTGTGCTGCTTGTGAAATCTTACGGCAGTAATCTGGACTCCTCCACTCGATGCAGATGTTGAATTTGTGGCAGGAAGCCACGTAGGCAGCCAGAGCCACACACTGGTTGTTGACGTACTCTGCATCTCGTACCCAAACCTCACAGAAGGTGCTCGGAGGGACCTGGTAACAAAGAAACGGTCAAAGACATTTTATGAAAGGAGTCTGCTCCTGTGTTATTAATAAGTTCACGGATGCGTTAACGTACGAAGGCGTGACAGGGGAAGAAGGTGGGGTTCTGCAGCATGACCAGGCAGGTGGAGCAGTCGCTTGTGGAGCAGTTGAGCTCACGGCGGCGGCTGTGGCTGATGTAGCTGGTGGTGTTGGGGACCTGCCAGCTGTCGATGAAAACAGCCGGATCCTCGCTGACGCCCACTGTGGTGCCGTTGGCCAGAGTCAGGTCATTTGTTGGGTCTCCATCACAGAAACCTGAGGCGGGTGTAAGAGGAGGTTCACAAAAACACAACATTTACTTCAGACATAATAAATACTGTATATCCACAAGTGTGACTAACGGATCTTGCTACCTTGTAGTTGCTGTAACCGTTTAAGATCAGTGAAGTTCAACCATAAAGGTCACCACATTTTGCCACACATCGTGCACACCTATCAACATCACTTTAGTCAGCTCTTGTATAGGGCTGGGCAATTAATCGAATTTTCCAAATTTCCAGTGATGCTCTCATTTTGTCTTGTATTATAAATCTAGCGCACCCCTTTTCCTTGACAGCGGTGCCCTTTAGCTCCTCCGTTAAAGTCTAAAATCACTCTCAGCTGGGCTGTGGCATGTTTGCTCAAGCAAAGATGACAAAACAAGAGCCTCTGGTCAACAAGAAAGGTAAAACTAATTCAGCTGGAAACACTTAAAGCAATGAAAATTGTGCACAGAGTAACTATTGCAGGAGTAAGACTCTTCTTACCACAGAGGCCCATTGTGCGGAGCTTGCTGCCGGAGCTGTCGGTGTCGATCACCATCATGCCGGTGCTGTGGTACCACTGCAGCTTGAGACCAGACGGGCTGCGGATCAGGTACATATTGCCTGTGTCGTAGATCTCAAAGCCAAATTTCTTGAATCGAGGCTTGGCGTACCGCGAGTTCACGTAGAGCTGAAAGAAAACAAAAAGTGCACGTTATAAGATACATTTTTATCAGTATTAGAAATCATTTTTGAGTGTTAATCTGCTCTTGCGTCAGTTAATACACAAAGTAAAAACCGGGATGCCTCCTACCCTCCTCTGCAGCCTGTTGATGAGGATTTGGTTGGATTTGTGGGTGATGTTGAGCGCCACCAGACACAGGTTGGTGAAATTCCAGAGGAGCTTTAGAGAGAAGAAGAAAATCAGGTCAAAATCAATGACAAAATGTTGCTCCGGGTAATTTTACTTCCTCATCGGCTCAGTTGAGTTGCTGCGTCCCTCAAGGCTAAGTTTTTGGCCCCTTTCTGTTTTTTATACACAGGCTGCCTCTTGGTCACATTATTCAAAATCATGACGTGTTTTACTATTTTTATTAATATACGCACATTAAAACCCACAGATCCTAGCAGCCTTGCAAATCTCACAACTCGCCTCTCTAATAATAAATGCTGGATGTCCCAAAATTTCCTTAGATTTAATAGTAAGTCTGAGGTCATTCTGCAACGTACTGTTTTATTCCTATTGATTTGATCTTACTTGTTGTATTATCTTTACTTTATCTCTCCTCATAGTCCTTGTTCTTATTCTAATTTTATCTGCCTTGTCTAGTTTAATTTCCTCTTGTAAAGCACTTTATAACACTGTTAAGAAAGAGCTATGTGAATATGGTAAGTGTGATTGACTTACTGGTGACTCAGAGTCTGCAGGACACTCCTGAACCAGGACACTGACGGTCTCATTGGGCAGCTGGGTCACTATGTAAGAGGCAGCTTTGTAGATGGCAACGCTGTTCCCATCAAATGTGATCACATTCAGATCTGGAAACATTGAGCAGCGACCTGGAACACAACAGAGAAACAACGATGAAAATAAAATCAGCTAAAGACAATAATCTGTTCCAGATATCCAGATATTTGATCAGTGGTCTACATAAATATAAAAACATTTAGTCCAGTCAAGGCTATGGGCAGAATCTGATGCTGGTATTTTATTATCTTATTTCAAGTGACACAAGGTCATAAAATCAAATCTTCTGTGTGTGTGTTTTCCTCACATGGACAGTCCCACTGAGGGCAGCACTTGTCTCCGTTGACCAGCACGGCAAAACCGAGCAGGCCGCAGTTGGGAGGGTCGGAGGTGAAGGGGCAGCTCTGGGATTTGTTGAACAGGACGAGCTGGTTGTTGACACAGATGTACTTCGTACACTCATCGACGATCTCTGCATAAGGAGGCTGGACGGAAACAAATTGAAAACTGAAAACCCAGAAGTCACACAACAAATAAATAAAGCACAGAGATGAGCAGGAAAGAAAAAGCGTGACATCAGGACTTGAAGGGAACCTGTTCTAATTTCCAGCTCTGTATTTTTATTCTCTTCGATCTCATACTGGCCATTTATACACCCCTGCTATTCATCTTCTGTCTGAAACAGGCTGTTTTAGCTCCTGTCTTTTTAAAGCCCTCATCCCTAAAAGCCCACTTTCTTCTGATTGGCCAACTCCTGAGTTCCACCTCATCCTCCTCGGTGTGCTTGATGGCGTATGATAGCTAAGCTACAGCTTTATGGGACAAAAACACAACTTTATAACTTTACTCACAGATTCTGGTGAAACTGGATCATATTTTGAGAAAATAACTCAGGAGTGGGAGGATTTTAGGCCAAAGGCTGGGGAAGTCAGCTAATAGGACCACTAAATGCACAGCAAACTGAGCTTACTAGCTAACAGCAGCTAAGTTACATTTAGCAGGGATTAGCAGTTACTTTTGCAACAAGTAAAGCTATCTTAGCTATTCTGTGTTTTTATTCTGTGTTGTCTAGTCCTTTATGCATTGTCTGTCTTTTAATTTATTTTGGATGGACCTTGAGTCTGGAATAAAGCATATCTATCTATCTATCTATCTGTCCATCAAAAAACTCAGAGTTCAGGCAGAGCAGCCAGAGGACATCAGAGGGAAAGCCAGAAAATATTTTCTACATAAAATATGATCCAGATCAGAGGACTGAGCAGGTACATGGGCACATTCCTGTAATTTGTGGGCGTGACCAATAAAGAAATCTGTGTTGAGTTGAAGTTAGCTTGTTGCAAAAGAAGAAAAAATGCTGGAAGCATCACAATTATTACTTTTACATGTTTACCTCATTATTTGAAACTTTAGCAACATTTAGTACAAACATCCAACATCTTTATATATATGACAGAAAATAAAGAAGCAGGTCCTCTGACTCAAAATAGACATCAACTCTTTAATGAGTGTGGAGATTCATTCTAGACTTTAGGAAAGTTGCTTTTTCCAGAGCTTTCAACCGTATCTCAACCCATCCTATGACATAATTCAGACATGATACCAAATGGTCATAAACGATGCCCTCCCTGTATACAACTACTCATTATCATATGATTCAAGTGTGCAACATACGGAAATTCACAAAAGCAGTTCTAGCAGTTATCTGAGTAAAATGAAGAAATAATAAGTGAACCTACTGTGCACATCCTTGTAGGTGATACAGCAGCGATGGACGTCGTCCCCTCTGTTGTGTGTTTGGTTGTTTCCAAAGGTGTGTAAGGTGACGCCGGTGCAGGAGGAGTTGTCGCGCGTGGACTTGTGTGATCGACTCTGTCATGTTCCGTCGTTTGGGCCGAGGTTGCTGCTGGGAGTGAAGTCGTAGTGGCGGTGGGAACACCGGGCTCAGGTGGAGGCGTCACTGGTCGGGACGTGGGTGGGGGCGTGTGGATGTCTTTGGTTGTCATGGTTTTCTCAGATGTGGCTGACTCTCTGGTGGTCGCCGTGGGAACAGCTGTAGATCCTGTGACTGTTGTTAGAGTAGGAACGGGCGCCGCAGCAGTTATGGTGGTTTGGCGGGAAACTGCTGCGGTCGTGTCGACTCGTTCGGTCGTGCTCCTCGTAGTGACGGACTCTGTAGATGTGGGGATGGCTGTAGACGTTACTCTTGGCGTGGTTCTTGTGCTGGCGGGGCTTGGCGTGACAGTCGGCGGGCCGAGAGTGGTTGATCGGATGGTTACTGGAGGCCTTGTTGCTATGGTAACCCTTGCAGTGACTGGCCTGACGGTTGACCTCTGAGTCGAGGTGACTCTTGGGGTGACTCTTGTCGTCACAGGAACTCTGGGCGTAGTTCTGATGGTGGTCGTCCGTGTGGTGGTGGTAGTTGTTGTAGCAGGTGTAGCTCTTACTGTGGACACCAGCCGGGTGGTGACTCTGTCTGAGACCGTCGTTGGCCTCGGAGGTGAGGTGGTAGTAGTTGTGTGCAGCGGAGACCAAGACGGAGGCGGTGTGGTTGTAGCTGTCGTCGACACCTCCACCCTACCAGTCACAGGATGTGTCGTCAGTGTGATCGGCTGTCCAATGATGGGTCTGAGAGTGGTGGTGTCAACACCTGGTGGAGCTCTTGTAGAGACCGTGGTGAGATGTGTCTCAGGTGCGGGTGGAGGCGGAGGTGTAACCAGTTTCCTGGTTGTGGTGGCTGCAATTTCTGAAGTTGAGATTTCAGGAGACACTGTAGTTTTGGTGGTTGCCGTGGCAGCGGGTGATGTTGCAGAGGTGACGACCGGCTGTGATGTCACAGGAAGTCGAGGTACTTCAGTAGTTGAAGTGGAAGTAAGGACGTGGACAACAGTTTCTGAAGTGACCTCTGGTGTAGTCTTTGCTGTGGGGCTGTAGACAAGGGTGGAGGAGGTCTCCCGATGAGGGGGGCGCCACGGCTGGGAGGTCCGCATGGTAGATACAGGACGGGTGGAGCGCTCTGTTGTTGGTAAAAGTGGTACAGTGGTGGTTTCTGTAGGAGACACTGGTGGAACAGTCGTTGTGACAGGAGGACGTGTGGACGTGGTGGATGTTTCTGGAACTCCTGGAGGTGTTGAAGTGGTGGTTTTCGTGGTTTTCTCTGTTGGAGCAGACCAGGAGGTTCTCTCAGAATAGACTGTGGAGGTGGAGACAGGAGAGGTTGTGGTGTCTGTGATCTTCAGAGGTGGAGGCGCAGCCGAAGTTGTTGTAGCTGCAGGTATTTCAGAAACAGTGGATTCAAGTGTGGTCACTTTCTTAGTCGTTGTTGTCCTCCAGTCAGTAGTAGCTGAGGTTGGAGCAGATGGTGCAGTTGTAGTTGGAATTGACGTTGGTAACTCAGGAGCAGTTGTTGTTGTTGTAGAAGTCGTCCGTTCGGTAGGAGTGACGTGCAGAATCTTCTCCGTGGTAACAGGTGGTGTTGTTGTCTCTGAACTTGTGGACGGTGTAGTTTTCCTGGTGGTGAAGGGTGCGACTGGCGTGACCGACTCTGTGGTTGTAGCTGAAGTGACCACAGGCCGAGATACAGTCCCTGTTTCGACAGGGGACGAGGTCGGGAGAGGTGACGAAGTGGTGGAAGCTGTGCTCGGTAAACCAGGAGGGATGGGTGTAGTTGTTGTTGGAGGAAGTCGCTCCACTGTTACAGGCAACGTGCTGGTGTATGCGGTTGTAGCTGTACTGGGTACAGTTGTCCTGTCTGTAACTGTAGACGTCTCTGAGACTGGAGGAGGACTCGGACTAGAGGAGGTAACAATCGGAGTGACTTCAGCTGAAGGTGTTGTAGCTGCTGTGGTTTCTGTGGTTGGGTGCACGACACCAGGAGGACGGGCACTGATGGTGGTTGGACCTTCGACGGAGCTTGTGGTGGGCGCTGCAGTGGTGGATGGCTGCAGGGTGGTGGCGGTGGTGGTGTAGAACGGCGGCAGGAGGTCGGTGGGCCTGGTGGTGGAGGTGAGCCAGAGCAGAGCGGTGATGGCGAAGGGAGCGCTGCTCGTCCTGGACGTGCTCGGGCCGAACGGGCTGGTGGTCGAACTCGCAGCTCTTGTCGTCCATGGTGTTGCACCTGAAACGGTGGTGGGCGGGACTTCAGTCACTCTGACAGTAGACAGTGGCTCCTCCACCTCTGGCCTGGCAGTAGGGGGCGCTGTCGGAGGAGACGGGGGTCCTGCTGTAGAGAGTTCAGGTGAGACGGTGACTGGACGGGCCGGCTCGTCAGGGGCCGGTGGAGGCTGAGACGAGGTCGTCTGTGTGCTCACGGCAGGAGTAGTCGTGGTGAATTTAGTAGTAGGACCCGTGTGTGGAGGGGTGGAGGATGCAGTGGTAGTGGTGGTGGTTTTGAAGGGGGTGGTGGTGGCAGCAGTGCTCGTGGTGACAGCTGCAGAGGTCAGCTGAGCAGTGGACGGTGTTACAGGCTGCACAACAACTGGGACTTTAATGCCTGAAGCCAAACAATAAAAAGTGTGTTAAAGAATCGCTGACTCGACAGAGACAAACAGTTTATGACTGAGAGGAGCAGAGACAGTTTAGAGTCTTATTTTAAGGAGGTTTAGGGATAATTTAGGTTTGCATTAATGTAAACTAGATGATTTGGCCATGATTTGTTCATCGTCTCTGATCTTTGGTCATTTTTGATATTGTTACATCTGTTTTAGTATCATTATACCTATTTGAATGAATTTTAATTGTTTTGTCTGAATCTTTTTGTGTTGCTATCTTGACCAACAAGAGATGATTCCGACCTCAATGGTGCTTCAAGAAAGGTTAAAGGTACAGTTCACCCCAAAATCACAAAACCAAAAAATATACATTTTCCATATCCACAGTAAATGTTTTGGTGTGAGTTGCAGAGTTTTGGAGAGATCAGTTGCAGTGCATCTACTACTCACACAAGATCTGTGGAATATCTTGAGTAACCAGGTCATGATTTCTGGAAAAAGACATTTCTGTTGAGCTTTTCAAATGTATTTTTTGGAGCTTTGAGCCCCACAAGCACAGGGCAGACACCTCCAAAACTCAGCAGCTCACACCAAAACAATCTACGTGGATAAATAGCGCTACAGGCCGGGGAAACAAACGAATCAGGGCATACTCACAGTCTTCAACATAGACACAACGCCGGGTGACCTCATCCAGGACCATGTGAGGGGGGCAGACGGGGAGGCAGCCCTCCACTCTGTACAGAGAGCAACACAAAGATATTAAAAAGATCCACGGGGTGATTATTGATGTGTAGTCTTGTTATTTCCACTGCGCAATAAAGCTCATGTTTGATGTTACTTTCAGGTTATGGAACACGTTAGTTAGGACTAAATCACAGTTAGACTGGATTTAAACACGGGTCTTAATCATCTCAGACTTCAACTCCACATCTTTTCAGTGCAGGTCTAACATGAAGATAAAACCACACAGAAAAAAATATAATAAATATGATGCATTTTGATGAGCAGAATGTTACTTTTCCTGCAGAGATTTTATTCTAGATTAGAGCAAAGAGTAAACAGTTTGAGAGCAGTGACTTTTCCTATACATGGCTGCACATCCTCCTTACACTTACCATTGCTACATTTAAATAATTAAAAATAAATTGAAAATTTTAAATATCCATCCATGTCCAGTAGAGACTCGTCTACAAACCGTTTGAGTTGTGTTGCGAGTTACAGAAAATGTCAAAAATCTCACTGAGGTATGGAGGCGCAGGCTTCGGCTGACGGGTCGCTGCAGGTCTTGAAGCAGGGGACGACGCAGGAGTCGTACCTCCACTGACACCGAGGAGCAGGCGGGGTGTCTGGGAAGGGGCCTGATGAAAAACACACAACTCTTAACGCTTTTACTTTAAGGGCACAAGACTGTTATGTCTCAAAAAATGGTTTTGTTGAACAGTTGACATATAAAACTATTAGGGATTTGTAGGCTTTGGTCTTGAAAAAGTATTTAAGTATCAATACTTTTGACAAACTTAGCCTTGATCTAAGTCCAGCTCTCTGCGACTGAAGTAAGAAGCTCCACATCAACAAAATTTCAGATTTAAAACTGAAAAATACTTCAGAAACAAACTGATCTGAGAAGTGTTATCCATGTGATCAAGTTTTTTAAAGGCTTCATTGATGGAAATAAAAAAATTGATTCAAATTTAAAATAAGGTAAAGCTTTGCCACAATACATGAGTGTGTAATAATGGACTCATCTCTGAGTCTGCGGCAGAGTCAAACATTTTAAAATAAATCTGATAGTCTCAGTTAAACTGCTTATAAAATAAAAAAAATCGCTTTGATGTCGCCTCGATCTGCAGGAAAAGTTCTATGTGAAAGTAGATCATGTTACTAATCTGGACTGGCTGAAAAGGACCCACAAATGTTTTCACAGAGCAGTAATGTGATGAACTTAGAAAGCCATTAGTGTCCGTCTAAAGTCTGGACCTCGTCGCTCCCTCTGAATGCGTGCGGCATTCACTGCTGTCAGCAGGAAATCCAATCTGCTATTGGCTCCTACAACTTTTCCATTAACTAACACAAATGCTGCTGTATTTTTAGCATCAGTGATGAGCCTGGCTGCACTCTGAGCAGAGTATGCAGGCAGAGGAGTCACTGGTCTTGACCTTTGACCCCAGAGCAAAGCGCTGATGACCAACTGAACCTGGAGCAAAGCCTGAAACCTCACTGATGGTTGACTAAGGCTAAAAAATAAAAGCCCAGAATAAAACACAGCTCACAGAGGGAACATTTTATCCAGATTATCCAACCCCCCCAGGAACAAAACAGACACTAAGCTCAAAATTCTGCAAGAATTTCTGAGTCAAGGCAGTTGACAGTTTCTACTGAGGCTGCAAAACATCTCAGTAGTATTCTAATTTATTTCCATTATTTTTATCTTTACGTTGTTCCATTGCTGACTTAGATTTTTAATCCCTGTCATCATGGCAACACAATCTTTCTGTCACTCTCACTGTTGGAGAAGTCTAATATTTTCAGTGTGACCGTAACCTCAGTAACCCCTGGCTTTCGGTGAGCAGTGTGTGTGTGATGTGTTCACTGCTCGCTGGTCGTGTCAGTTCTGCTGACCTGTGAGTCTGAACAGCGTGGCCTTGCGGAAGCTGTCCGTGTGTCTGTATTTGAGCAGGTGGAGGCGGGGCAGCGTGGCGTGCAGGAAGAAGCCGGGTTTAGCGTGGGACTCCAGGGAGTTGTAGCCGGGGATCCAGGTGTTCCTGTGCAGGACGAAGGTGGCTCCGTCCCAGAATGCCTCGCTCTGCTCCCACTTGGCCAGCCTCACCTGTCCGCCGGGGCTCGCGTACAGGAAGTAGTTCGGCCTGTCGGCTGCCTCGAAGGAAACCCGCGACGTGTCTGTGTAGAAGAAAATAAAATGATTCATCAGTACACCAGAAACCAGAGGAAGCAGACTTTTTACAAACAACAAGACAAAAGGAGTAAACGTGGAGTTATACAGACAAGCCAAAACGGCTGATTGGACAGTTTTGGTGACCGTTATCCTGCATCATAACGACCCACAAGAGGAAATCAAATTCTAGTGACTGACAGAAGTTTATACAACACTTTAATGCTTCTGATGTTCTTGTGTTCTATGGTGATTATAAGCAATATTCAGCAAATTGCCACATGAATAATGACTAAAAAGTAGAGACAAGACAAAAAAAGATGTCTTGTACAATCATGATTCTGGGCTTTTTATTGTCACGCACTTTTTAATGGATTTAAACTGACAAAGTACACAGAGTAGGATGAAAGCACAGCAGTTCTGTGCCTATTACTCAGGGAAAATACCTCTACATGCATACGTGTTACAAAATGATCCCTGAACATATTTCACATTCAGCTGATGGATGTATTTATTTGTAACATTACTGCTATCTGTAAACATCTGTGGTTGGTTCATTTGCTTTCACACCACATTCAGATCACACCAGAGTCCACTTAGAAGTGGGCCAAGACCCACCTTTTTCAAAGTGGTCCTGGTCCAGTTGTTTGTCTGCACCAGGGTTTGACTGAGCTTTCACACCAGGCCAAAATGAACTGCACTAACCAGGAAAATGGACCAGGGTCTATTTTAACCAGACCAAACTGATTAGATAGATAAATGCACCTGAAAAAAAAAATCTGCTTGATGTATTAAATATAAAGATATGATGATCAGACTCCACTTATATACTGAAGGGAAATTCACCTCTGGTAGCAGAACTGACTTGTTCAAGTACAATTCAACATGTGGATGAAGGGAGTGGCCCATGAAAACCAACAACCCTAGAATTAGTGGATGTTACATAGCATTATAGTAGT
>JAJHUR010092773.1:0-17945 GCA_027495735.1 Lutjanus campechanus
TCGCAAACCTCTGTAAGGGCCTCCTATGAAACACGGACTGTTAAAGCTGGAGGGTTGGTGTGTATCGGTGAGTGTGTTTTGGGGTTAGGTTCATTTCTGTCTGGCCAGACTATGCAAGTAAACCCCAGACTCACAGAAATTCAGGTGTGAACAGCTGCTGAATAATTTAGATATTTTGCAATATTCATCAAGCAGCATCTACGTGAAACGGCTCCATGTTTTACCCATCAGACTCATTTTCAGTGAACACATCTCTCTGCCTCCCTGTCTGTTTTGCTCTTTCCAAACATTGACAACATTGCCATTTGTGAGCAAGCTGCATGACAAACGAATGATAAAAGCCAACATTATCCATTCAGAGTTGAACAGGATGTGATATAAATCACCCGTGCAGCTGCATCCAACTTCTACTGAATGGCTTAATTTCATTCTCTTTTCGTGTGTCACAAATGTACTGAAGCTGCCTCATCAATTTGTGTGTTAATCCGAGTGCATTTCCTCCACAAACAAAAGGAATCCACACTCTGCAAATGAATTATTATTATTGTTTCCATGAAAAACATCTGTGCTCCCACCTCCAGTGATTGCATTTCACAAGGGGAAAAAGACAGCGTGTAATGGACTACCTTCCCACAGAGCGGACAGCGGCTGTATCAGTGCTGCTGTGTGGAGAGCACTTATAAAGAAGGGTGCATTTGTGCAATACATAATGTCTAGTGCATGGAAATGCTTGGTTGTGTCAAGTTTAAGAAATTAGGAAATAAGGAAGGACTTTCAGGTAAAAGTGGGTATCTGAAGGCTGCCAAAATTCTCATCAAAACCATCAAAGTAGCTACACAAAAAAAAGCAGAGGTGCAGAAAAGGCCGTTTTTGAGCTGTCAACCCTGTGCTGTCTTTTCGATGATGAAAAGCACTTTGTGATTTTGAATCTGTGAAAGGTGCTATCCAAAATTACTCTACTCTCTTCCTTACTAACTTATTGCAGATGAAATGTTCCAAAGTTAATGTTCCCATCTTAGGAAATGTGTTACATTACAAAAGCACCCTAACTTCCAAAAATCTTAAATATGCTGTCCAGACTGTCCTTACTTTTCGACCTGTACTACTAGCTAACTTACTTGCTAGTAAGGTTATTGTTAGCTAGCATTAGCTAGCAGTAGTTTAAGCTTACAGTAGCTACTGCAGTGTTAATTAACAGAAGCTAATGTTAGTGAATATAAGCTAACGGTAATGTAGCTAACGTTAGTATTAGCTAACTTGTTGAATCTGTATGGCTGCTCTTTTATTGTTTATTGCAGGGTTGCCAGGTCCAACAGCCAGTTTATGTGTCCGTGTGTGTGACGTGTGCCAGGTCCATGTATGCTGATCTGGAGTCAGGTTGGTAGGATTTAGGTATAAATAAATGTCTTCATCTCAAATATGGATCTGTATTTACTGATCTTATGAATGTAATTTGCATGCAAAATAGGTCCACCTAACCAGGGGACAAACAAATTCAGCCTGTGGCAAATCTCCAAAAGTAGCCCCATTCCACAGGAAAAACGCAGAGCTGACAACTCTGACAGATGTAGCTGCGACTGTGTCTGCTGTCTTATAGCCCGCTCTTTCTTTTATTTCCCAGGTAAGTGTTGTTGTTAAGTTCCAAAAAAGAACATCTTAGAATTTCTCTACAGATGTTACCAAAATGCTCATCATTTTGCTCCTTTTTTGTATGTTTCAATTTATGTTTCAGTCTGTTTAAAAAAAACCAACTGTTACAAAGTTATTTAGCTCAGTGAGATGAGAAAAGTAGTGTTAGTTGCTAGGTAACATACATAAAAGTTAATGAGCAATGTTGGATTCCTTCCTTAAAAGAGACAAGATGGATTAAAATAAGACAGGATTTCTAAAGTTAGGATTTGCCTCTGTAATAGCAAAGACTTTTCTTATATTAACTTAAAACCTAAGATAAGAAGTTTCTGTGATGCCATCCTTGATAAACAGAGTCAAATACATGCGTGTAGAACAGTGCCACAGGAAGGGGTGACACCCTTCCTCACTGAGCTACTCTGCAGAGGCTTTCCAAGTGTGCACTCCCGCGCCAGCGTGTGCAAGATGAGGTCCATCGGAGCCAGAGAGGTGCCTGATCGGGACTTGCTATCTGTTAACTACATATTTCATGAAGAAAAGCTGGTGATTCGACCCCGGCTCAGTTACTTAGGTGCAAGTGAGGTTGAAGGAAAAATCCGCTACCCCTAGCTTACATCAGTGACACTGAGATCATGTGAAGTTGTACTATGCCCTAAAACCCACAACAGGACACCTTAATGGGCTCTCAGTGTCTGCTGTGTGAGAGGAACCGCTGCAAACTGCAGGAGCAGTGAACATTTAAGTGTCTGTGTGAGTGAGAGACACCGAGAAGAAAAAAAAGATGAAGGTAAAGATGGAGATGAAGAAAGAGAAAGAGCCCAGGGACATCCATTCATCTCTGTTCCAGGACAGCTGTTGCCTGGCAACAACCAAGGCATCAAAATTATTCTAAAAGACTGCTGAGTCTGGCCTTGAATGCTCCACAATGCAACCCTGTGTAGAACAACATAAAGCGGTGCACCACAGATATGTTGTTGTTGTTGTGTGATACACTGCAGCTCTGGCAGGTTGGCGTGTCAAACATAACATTTAGTAAAGCAGCAAAATGATTCAATGCAACACAGCACAGTTGAACTCAGCACAAGATGAGGAGGACCTAAATAATACACCACGTGTTTTTTGCATGTTACAATATTCAGGCAACTATTCATCATGGTCATATTTATTTAAGTAAAATGTGTATATAGTGTGTATAGCTTTTATATATTTATATCTACTTATGTGTATTTTATTTTAATAGTATTTTTAACTACTCAGAACTCAGTCACTTTCAATAACTGCTTTTGACTCTTGAGCTGCTGTAACAGGTACATTTTTCATTTATATTATTTTCTTTTCAGGGCCTGACAGATTTTTGGGGCCAATGACGATACTGAAAAGAAAATATCGATATATCAGCCAGTGTTCTTTAAACAGAATATAATATACAAGATATAGAATATATACATATACATGTATATATATATATATATATATATATAAATGTGGTGAACAAAGATATGTAATGGAGAAAAGATACAGTATAACAATAAACTTTATTATCCAAGATGATCTCAGGCACTGAAACAGTCAACCTTCACGAGTATTTTTAATAATTATAAATAACCATAAATAACAGAACACAAACAGAATAAAATATATGTATATATTAACCCCAAATTAAGAAAACAGGTCAAATATACAAAGAATGAAGCTAACACATAAAAACTATCTGCATCATGATCTCAACAGTTTTTATAGGCGCATATTGGACAATATATAAGCCGAGTAAGGGTATAAGAAAATATCAATACACTTGAGTATCGAGATATTATGTTTTGTGATACTGTCTTGTGATATTGTGTAAATAGCAGTGTTGTTGTCTTATACACAGTTCTGATTGCATAAAAAAGTAAGCTTTTTTTAAAACTCAGATTTTATGCATATGATGATGTGTTCTTTATACTACGACAGTTTTTCTAAAATTAAATAGCAATATATTGCATAGCTTACATTGTCACAGTATATTGCATTATATTGAATCATAAACCCTGTATCGTGATATGTATCATGCATCTTGCCAATAAACAGCCCTAAAACCGAGTCCAACATAGACCGATATACCTGACATAGGCCAATATCCAGCCAATATAATGAATATGTCAGCCTCTTCTTTTCTTTTCTTTTCTTTTCTTTTCTTATCTTATCTTATCTTATCTTATCTTACCTTACCTTATAATGATGTTCCTTGTTATCTTAGTTTTAATGATAGCACTTCATTGCTACTGGAATAGCATATCATAGTAGTAGACATGCACAATATTGGATTTTTGCCAATATACAAATATTTTTCAACTCATTTTGTCAAGTGCAGATAAATGCACATATGTTCATCAGGTCTCTTCTGGAATGAACATATTATTCCGTTTACTCTTATCGTGATGGCCCGGTGGCAGATACAGACATAAAATACAATGCTTTTCAAAATAAAATATGGCACTTTTCAAAATAAAATACAATGCTTTTCAAAATGTACACATTTAGTGGCCAAATTTTTAAAAAGCTACTAGAGACAGTGTTTTTTCTACTTTGTTCTTCACTAATTCATCATGATGACAGCTGTTAAGATGCTACAAAATTGAGAGCGTTGAAGAATAGAAACTTTGATATCCGTTAAGACACTTCAGAATTTCTCCACACCACCAGCACATAATTAAAGCATAATTTTATTGGCAGAAATATCTGCATTTCAAGCCTATATGATATTTCATTTTAAGGCCTTAACCTGCCAGTACAAATACCGTGTAAATAATACTGTGCATTCCTACAAAGCAGTAACCATTGCTCTTTCTAATGAGCTGCATGAGCCCATACAGAGCAGTATAAAACTTTCCTATGCCCCTCCAAATGATAAGCAGACAGACTCTGTGAAGAAGTTTAATTACAGTAGTAGTCTATATATAAGTGCTATTTAAAGAGACAATCAACTAAAACACATCAGGGAGTCAATGAGAGCCACAAAGCCGTAGGGTTGTAGCCTCATTAAACTGGTGAGAGACAGCAGCACAGACACATCCATACTCCCCTCTGGCTGACTGGAAGTCAAGTGGATGCATGCAGCAGGCAGTGGTGGGGAGGCAGGCGGGGAGGGAGGGCGGACAGTCAGTCATTGGTAAACGGAAGGATTTGCGTCGCCGGTGCCAAAGCCAATCGATGGGCTCCCGTGGTGAGGAAGGGGAACGAGCGCGAACTGGATAAATGAGACCTCATAAAAAGGGGCGCGTGCTTCCGACGCGCGGCAGAGAAACACGAGACCGCACGGTGGCTGCTGCAGCGCGTGGGACAACGGAGACACCGCCGGTAAGACTTTGCACCGCATTTAACCGTCCTATGATTGACACAAGTTAAATATTCCTCCCAGCGACAGTTTTTCATGTTTGTATCTTTAAATAGCTTTTTACAGACCGTATCCCATTTCCACTGTATAATAATGGGGTTTAACAGCCTATACTCCGTACGACGTCTTAAAGTTTTGCCGTATTTGCCCGGTATCCATCTAAAGTTTATGTCACTAACGGATAATGAATTACCTTGGTCCAGAGGTATGCAAAAAAAAATGTTTCACGCTGCTCAGGTGGCAGATTTCCGTCATTTGAGCTGCACAGACTGAGGCTATTTTCGAAGAAACAAAATCCAGAACTGCACTGAGAGGTCTTTTGATTCAGTCTCATCACGTAGGCTTCTTGTCTGTACGTAGGCTGTACTCTTCACTCTCTCCCAGGACTTTGTACTGTGGGCATCTCACATCTCTCTGTTGACTTCAGCTCAGTTTTGTCACCATGAAGTGTCTGGTTTGAAACACATGATGTGCTGGTCTGCATTCAGCCTACGCAAATGTTTGGGGCACTTTCCATGTGGTGAGGAGGTCAAACAAGGTGAAAGCCATTCCATCTTAGTATTTTCTCCAGGGCTGAAAAATATATCCATAAAACACTAATATCGTGATATCAGAGTAGATATTGTAGCAGATTTTGAAAATTTGTGATGCTGTAAACGTAAATAAAAACAGAATACAATGATTTGCAAATCCCTTTTGACTTATATACAATTGCTTAAAGTACAAAGACAAGATATTTAATGTTCAAACTGATAAACTTAATTGTTTTTTGTCAAAGAAACACTTATTCTGAATCTGATGCATTCTGTTGTTACTAACATTTTTAGTGCTACAACTTTTTGGAATCTGGGTTGTAATTTTCAGAATTTAACAGACTGTTCAAGCTGCTTTATTATTTGACTTTACCCATTTTGTCATTATATCCACATTGCTGATGATTATTTAGCCTATCATGAATATCATCGTATTAATTTTGCGAGAGCAGAAATAGTCATCCCTACAATTTTGTTAAATATCATTCAAAAGTATTTGGTCAAAAATATTGTGATATTTGATTTTGTCCTTCTTAAATTAGGCTCTTGAGAAACAGCCTTTGTCTCATCTCAGCCCGAGACTAATTTCAGCCCAAGTGGATTGAGGGATTAGGAGAAACAGATGAGACTTCAGTAATCTCAAAACAAGATTCTCGTTTATTTCTCATACGACAATGAAAAGAGAGCGAGAAACAAAATTTTCCTTTGGGTATACATATATATTTAATAGCCTAAAAATATACAGAGGAAGATATAGAGATAGAGAAGTGAATGACACTGAATCACATTTGAGATTGGGATAATTAAGACGTGGGTGGTGAAAAAGGGGATATTTGTGTAAATGCTGTGGTGGAAAGCTTGGGTAAACCGACATTAACACAATAATGGAGGGACTGCTGGTTTGGTCTATAAACCAACGTGTAATCAATCACAGTCCATTTAGCAGTGACGTCTGAATCAAATGAGGTCACTTCCAGACAATGAATAGCATTAGTTAGGCTTCTTTTTTATAAAGAGACTCAATAGTGACCTTTTTGTGATCTGTGTAATAGGGGAGACTTGAGATTATTGTAGGGTTGCCCCCAACTAAAGATTTTTCTAGTGGACTAGTAGTCATCAGTTCATGCAATTAGTTGATTAGTTGTTGTTATGTTTGGGACACAGAGTCAGGTGCCTGTTAAATGCTAAAGGCAATAGGGCTAATGACTCTGAATATGTCTGAACAACCAGCGAAGAGACTGATAATTTTGTTTTCATTTATTTCAGCACAGTATAGCCTCACACAAGCCTCACTGTTCAAAATACAGGCATAAATAATGTCCATCTTCACAAAAGCAGATACTTGCAGACTTATCAACACTATGGACTATATATATGCACCTACAAATTAAGTTGCTAAGTTACAAACTTGTTCCTCTCCTGCTTCACGCCTCCTGTCCCTGCCTGAGCCCACCTTGTCTTCATCATCCCCAGAGTCAGTGTCCAGTCAGAGCTGCTGTAACATGAAGTCACCTGAGGTGCTGTTTCACCTGTCAAACCGGCCTCCATTGATCTCATAGGCTGCCTCATAGGACCCGAGGACCGCCAACTGAGCTAACTTGCTAATGGAAGCTACAGCACAGTTAACAGCAATTGAAGGTGGTTTTTTTTTCTGCAGCTAGCGAATAAATGAAAACATAGTCGACTAAGATTCTTGGCTTTGACTAAAGTTTTAGTCAACTATTAGGCGGCAGCACGGGATGATTGAAACAGTTTTTTGTATTCATCACCTCCATTTTGGTGATTATTTGTGCTGAATACTAAAGCTACAACTGTTTGTTAGTGACACAAGAAGCCATTTGGTATCATACTTTCAATTAAATTGGGTAATGTATGGAGAAACCCAAAGTGTTCCACTGACCGTGTGGATCAAAAGTAGCCATTGTTTGCTGAGTAAGTGCCCATGTGCTCATATACTGTCTTTTTTCACAAGTAGGGCACGACTGATACTGAATTTTTGTATCTGATACCGATATTAGGGAAAAAATAAAAGTATATAAAATAAAATAACAAACAAAAACCCCAAATCGATAAAAAGTATCTGCATTATATTCTGTAAAAAAAAACAACCTGTCTCCTGATATCCTTGTAGACCTACAGTATATACAGAAGCTGTGCTAGGACAATATTGTGCCAATAATATCAGCTGAGCGATATCTGTCTGGCTCTAGTAAAAATATTTGCATGCTTAAATATCAATCAGGCTGAAATAGCTGGGATGGAGATTTGATCAATGCATTTGGCTTTCATTTCTAAATACAGTATTCACAATACTGTGCGCTCAACTGTGAGCACAGTTGAAACAACTGGGAACAGAACACTATAGACATTTATAATTTATTCCTCAAAAATGTTTCATTGCATATAATCATCCTTTGTACAGTGTCACTCATTTTCACTATTCGAATATCAAAATCAACTTCCTTCTGAAAAATGCAAACTTTTTTTTTAGTGTCACATGAAGATTCTTTGATGAGATTAGGAAGGAAGTGTGTGTGTGTGTGTTATGGTTACACCACAGCAGTTCATTTCGGCCTTTTCACAAGGACGGTATTACTTACCACCCATATGTCTCCCCTACTGCTTTAATATTCCAACTCTACGGGGATGGGAACTGTGGATCACTGCTATAGGGTCTTCTTCCTCCTATAGCTGCTTAGTCTTTGCTGCTGACTTGAACACCTGCTTAAACATCTGCTGGAATGTGCACACATCTGAAACATCTCTATAATCTTGAGATATGGTTTCGATTATTTTGAGAGATATTATGATTACGACATGATTCATGATTAGTGGGAGTGATCATTTTTGCATCACAATTTTCACAGAAAAAAACAAAACATGATTGTGTAACATTTGTTGGTGTCTGTACCAAACTAAATTTTTTTCTTATGTGTTGAGAACTACATTTAGAAGCCGCAACATCTCTGCAGCACAGCAGTGCTTTCTTATAATGCTGTTTCTTTCATGCACTTGTCATAAACAAAAATTGCAGCTTCTCATATTGCGATTTCAATAAGATTTTGATTAGTTTGTGGACACCAACAGTATTTATTTGAAGGTTTTCCCTTTTAAAAATAAGCTTTATTTCAATTCCAAAGCATGTGAATGAAAAAACACAGCAGAGATTCATCCTTAGAGCATTCGCTCTCCTGTACAAATCAAAGCATAGAGTTGTGCATTGGCTTGGCATCATACACAAACTCTTCTGGCATGACATACTATCATGTTACAGCCCTGAATTTCAGAAGTGCACTTCCCTTTAAGCCCAGTTCATAGCATTTTAATGCGCCCAGTCATGTGGTGTGAACTCCAGCCACTGTCCCTTTATTCTCAGTCAGGGCTGAAACAACAGGGCACATAGACCGAGCTTCTTGTTAAAAGGGATCTGGCTGCCAGACTGATGACTCACTTGGTGGCTTTACTGGTGATGAGGTTACTATACTGGCTTTTCTGGGGCTGAACATTGATGTTTCGCTTCCCTGTCTACGCTAGCCATTTAGGTCTGCAGACTGGATGAGTGTTTTTCATACTGGGAACTGTGATTAAAAAAAAAACAGTGAATACAGGAAGCATTGTGTGCATGTGTGTGTTTATGTGTTGGATGGTAATCTGAGCTGTGATTGTAATGTACCAATCATGCGCTTAGAGAACCATAGAAATTATGGAAGGTTAATGTAAAAAGGAGGAACACAGCAACTTTTTCACTTCACTTTTACACTTTCACTTCTCCAAGAGCTGGGCGATAATGACTGTAAATAATATCTCAATATTTTTAGGCTATTCTGTGATACACAACATACATATAGATATACACATTTTCTCTAAAATAACTCACCACAAGTTCTTAAATAGTACAAACATGACAATCAGTGTTAATTTTGTCAGTGAAAGTTTTAACAAAAAGTATTCATTGGCATCCTTTTATTTATATTTGATTAAATTGTGACGATGACATAAATTAAAAAAATATTGACAACAAAAATGATGACGAAATCTCTTCATTTTGCCCTGATGATGAAGATGAGACAAAAGAGTTGGCAACCTAATTAGGTCACAGTTATCGGCTATCTCAAAGCACTTATAAATCTGGCAAAGTGCTTCAACTTCACCAGCAGCCTGTTGGGTGGGAAGAAAGAAAAGAAAGAGGAGAGACGACCTGTCGGTGGACACTTTTATCTGATATTCAAACTGAAAGTAAGACTGAGTGTATCCTTCCCAATTTAGATGAGTGCCTTGTGGATTTAAAATATACAGAAAAAACACTAAAGAGACCTGAAAACGCACTGTCCCACAGTGTCTGTCAAGGTAAAAATCAGTTACATACAGTGATTGAGTTGATAACATGTATGTTTTGTTCCTTTTGGAACTCAAAGTAGGATAATGGTTGTGTACTTCCAAGTTCTGTGTGGATTCAGGGAACGTTGCCACACACAGTTAACATATTAACTTTAACAGAGCCGAGCTCACAGTAAAATATCGACTCCTACTAAAAGATAATCTATGATTTCTTACAACTCATTAACAAACACTAACTCATTTAGTGAACATTTAACATACTTTTGGTAGTTTTAGTTCCATGTAGAATGAATAAACGTGATATTTCCCAGATAATGCACATCTGCCCTAATGGCAGTTTAAGTTCACACATTTTTACTGCTAAATTATTAAAACAGTTTCAACTGAGTGAAATATGATGCCGAATTTAGCAGAATACTTAAGTAAGATGTATAAAAAGTCTGTTTTACCAGGTAATAAACATTATCAGTGTCTGATAACCAATAATGACGCATCAGTAATGACTTATGCATTCATTCTCATATGGTAGGGGAGACCTCGGATGGTAGTAACAATTTTTGTTTG
This sequence comes from Lutjanus campechanus, assembly GCA_027495735.1. Taxonomy (NCBI): domain Eukaryota; kingdom Metazoa; phylum Chordata; class Actinopteri; order Lutjaniformes; family Lutjanidae; genus Lutjanus; species Lutjanus campechanus. The sequence continues at coordinate 10,441 of JAJHUR010092773.1, forward strand.
GGCATCAGTAGCTCAGGAGTTGTTTACATTCACTTACATATATACAATTTCAGATCACAGAAGACTAAATCCTGACTAAAACAAAGACAAAGGTCTAAAATGTGACTAAAACTCATTTAACTGAATTAAAAATTCCAGCCAAAATTAACAATGATGACAATTTTATAGTGGGGTTGGGTGATTTGAACAAAACCAAATATCACAATATTTTTTAACCAAATCCCTCGATATTGATATTTATTGATATAACAACAATATTGTAGGGATGCTTTCACAAAATAGTACCACAATGAGATTTTTAATACCGAACTAATGATACTTTTAGGGCCTGTCATCAGCCTCAGTGAGTCATTAAGCCGGTAGCATGCTTGTACCAAAATCTAATAATGCTGGTGATTGGCTTCCTCACGTTGCACGTCATAGGGACATTCTGGAAAACCAACCTTATGCCCAGTGATGGCAATGATTTTTTTTACCACCATGTCTTTGAACAGCTTCTTCGATTTGGTATTGATACCCAGCTCTAACTCTGACCTATCAAAAGTATTTCATACATCTGTCAGGTACCGTGAAATCATCTGCTGTGTTCAGAGGGAAGTATGTTGTTGCCCCTCAGAGATTCTGATGTTGTCAGGCATCCTTGTTGTTGACCCATCACATGACTTCAAGTGACTAAAATATTATCTCTCTTTTTTTTTTGCTGTGATATGTGATCTGTGAAACTGTAATCCATACAGTGCATTGTTTTATCTTTCAGGCTGACATTCTGCTGACGTGAATTCTCGTTCATTCTTTCATCACCACTGGCTCAAGGAGAAGAGCTCCAGCTGTGAGTACACTTTTTCAGTCTGAATAATTGTGGTTGGTCATTTTTCTACTGCAACCCTTATCGCTGACTAAGTAGTGTATAAGGTTTCATTGGTTTTCAACCAGGAGAGACATTAGTTTTCTCTGTTTTATGGAGCTATTGGATGACAACATTACTGTAAGTTAGTCTACCATACAGTACACCGGTCAGTGTTTACATAGTCTCACATAGCCAGACCTATGACCACAGCACTGTGTCAGCGGTGGAGGACGGTCTGTCTGCACACATTATTGTTCTGCTATAGGGGAAAAAAAAACACTCTGGATTGTTTGTATTTCTTTAAGCCAGTCACAATAATCTTGGCCAGTGTAAAAACCCTGCAAAAAAAGGTACCATTTCTCCTTTTTCCTTCTTTGATCCACTACCTTAAAAAAATATTTAGATTTATTATTATATATTTATATATTTTCTTTTTTTTTACGGCTGTATACTCCTAATCCCTGTATGGATATGATATGGTTGCTATCGTTGTTGTATGACCTGGCTTCAGTTAAACCCTTTCTAAAACAAGAGAATGAATGGCATGAACTTACCTCACCATCCTGGAAAAGAAAAAGGCTCAACACATATAAACACGTACTCGTCGGTACTGATACCTTTCAAACACTTTAAAAAAAGATACCTTTTTTTATTGGAGGCATTTTCCAGGAAGTGAACTAGCATGAACTTACTGCATGTCTAATAAACTGTACAGAAAAGTCAACGTTTAGGAGAAATAGAAGAACATATACAGTATATGGATAAATTTCACAAATGTATTATTTTGATTTATGATATTTAGTCAACTAAACCAAGATTAAAACTAAAGCAATTCAGATGACTTAATGGCATTTTAGTCAGACTAAAATTAATCAAAATTTGCTGTCAAAATTAATATTAAAATGTGGTGGTTCCACCTACTGAAATTTGAGAATTCGCTCTTTTTCTATGTTTGAAAAGATGGAATTATAACTGCCCTTTTCACTGTTTTGACATTTCATTTGTCAAATTGTAGAGTCAACATTTAATTCAATAATCACAGAAATAATGAACAGATTATTAGTAATCGTAATCGTGGCAGTCCCGTGGATATTGATGTAGATAGTTGTGGTGAACAGGTCACAGTAGGTGTGATACGTGTTGGGTGTATCAGGGTTCATAGGGCCAACCAGTCACTCCACAGCAGGATACACTGCAGCCACTGTGTGTGTGAAGGAGGTGTTGGATCATATGGATTTGTTTGCTTCAAACTTAATTTACAATATCTTCAAAGAGCTCAGGTCAAAGCTGGACACTGATTCATTTCTGTCTCAGCTGTCATCTGGAGGATTCGCAGCCATGTTGACATGGAGGTTGCCAACTGATGACACTTAGCAGAGGCTCTCTCTGTGCCCCAGAACCCGCAGACTCTGCCAAGCCTTCTGTTACCTCCAGACTCTCCAAGTCATTTGTTATGATTCACCCAAAGAGCTCTAATCCATGCAGAGGGCAGTGGAAAGTTCGCTCTAGTGAATGGGTAACTGATGAAGTGCTGACACAGACAGTACTTCAATCACAATACCTCAATGTACGTTAAATAGGGTGACTTGAATATGATGGGGTAATTAGTGTATGTGTGTGTGGGTGTTTGGATTCAACAGAATGGCACTCCCTCTTAATTATGGGCCTTTTTCAGCGGCTCCAATCAAACAGTGACTCATCCAGAGTCACAGTTGCCATGTGTCTTGGCCCACCAATTATTTCCCATTTCTTTCTTTCTCTCTTAAGTGGTTTGATAGGTCTCATTGCAGTAGCACAGCACTAAAAGCACATGATGCATTAAGCATTTATTCACTCCTTTCATCGAATTACAAAAGAGAAGAAAGAATAGTATCTGTGATGAATGTTGAACACGACCAAAGGACGCTATTTACTAAGGGTGGGAGAAATCAAATTCTCTTAAAGCTACTACAAGGAGTTTTGAAAGTTTAAATGAAACCTTCTCAGTTTATTACTGATGACTTACATAGGTTACCAGATAAAACAAGCCCATGTTTATATTTTCATAGACAAAGTTACAGTGAGTCATACATTAGCCAGTTAATTATTTTTGACGTTATGTTTTGTGGTTATTACAGTGGAAATGTGACCGCTTTTGTCCACGGGGGCCTTGTAGCAGCTTTATGTGCTGATTCTTCTTTTTTTCTTCTGTAAGATTCCTAAATCATTTTTTTCATTGCTGAATTGACTAACATATAATAGGGATTACCATTAATGCGTTAACATTATCTTTACAAACGTATCCATTTCACTTAATATTAGGGATGTTAATGATTAATCATTTAGCGATTAATCACTGTTAAGAATTTCAGGAACTGAACATTCATTAACCATGAATGGCACCTTATGACACCAGCTTGATGAGCAGGAACAGCCAGATGTATCAGTTTACTTCAGAAAGTATTTTATTTACTACATTTATACACAGTATAGCGATGATGTTGCTGAAATCAACAGAAAGACTCACTGACATGTGATATTTTTTTGGGATATATCACTCATGAGATACAGTCTCTAGAAGTGTATGATTCAACATTTTCCGACGGTGGTGTTATAAAAGCAAATAAAAATATCTAATGGCAATACTTGCAGAATCGTGATCTTCCCATCACTGTAATGAATCATAAAATGACCATGATGTGTCATCGGTGATTAATGCTGAAATACTCACAACAATGCTACAGCTGTGGTGTCCTTTGAAATTTCTATTCTGATCTTTACTTGGGTTTTTGTTTGCCTATTTCACATAAATAGAGTTATAAATTAATGCTGAACGTTCATTGAATGAGTAAGTATCTGTTTCTGAGTCATAAGAAATCATTAATAATGTTTTAGCAGGAATTAAATTGAGCAATATGTTGGCAGGCAGTCACTGAACTCGAACTCCAGAGTGTGAATTTTCAGTGAGCTTTTGTTTTCAGGAGAAGAGGCCTAGCTCTATATTGACCACAGACAGTTATAAACAGTGTGTACCTTCCGATTTTTAGGTAATGGGCACCTGTGACTACCATATTCAAATTGCACTTTGTAACTTAATCGTGATGGCTGTTATTATTTTTATTCATAGCCTGGTGATGTTGTTATCAACGTACCTTGCACTGTGTATTTTAACTTGCACTGAAGATTTATTTATGACGTCTGTCTTTTATGTCAAGGACTACAGATGGAAATTAGCTTCCCTGCTAAATCTGGTGCAGCCATCTTTTTATTTCTCTGAAATGATTAATGCCACTGCACGCTGTCCTGTTATAAATTAAATAAACTAAACTAAACTAAACTAAACTAAACAGCTGATCAACTACAGTGTAGGACTCATTGTCATTGTCATTTTTTTTTCTCAAATGTTGCGCTCATCTTGCGCTCCTGCAGTGTTTCCGTCTGGGGAGGAGGGGGGGACAACTCACTTCAGCCATAGATCGTATGCAGACTTGAACACTCCAGCTCGGCATTTGGACAGCAGTACTCATTTTTGGATGCACAATTGCTCCTTTAAGGGAGATATACGAACACAAAATTGAACCTGATCAATTGTAATATTTGCTTCTTAATTTTTAAACAAATTAAGGCAGTTTTTGCGACAACAGAAATCAGTCGGCTTCTGCTTGTTTTTGTATCCTCAGATTGAAAGCGCACCTTTCTCATGATATGACTAAGGATGATATTTACAGGCCCAACATGACAAACACATGGTGTGACAGCAGAACAGTCCTAAAATGGTCTTGTGTCATGTGGCCCAGTGGCAGCAGGCTCACAGAGTCTGGCCTGTTCAGTCTCTCCCTCTTGTCTTTATGCCCGTACAGTAGGTCAGTGGGTCCCTTGCATGTGGCCTCCACAGTGACGTCACCTTTCAGCTGCCACAAATTGGTGTGTTGTTTCTCTCCCTCCTCAACAAACTCCTCTCAGCCCTCGTTCGTCTCTAAAGTTCATTTCTGCTGGAATCTGCCTCACGGCACTGAATGCGAGAGCCAACAGCAACGTTTCCACTGTGGCTTAGTTTAGATTTTTCATTGACAAGTAATGTAAGATGACAAGTGTTGATTGGCTTTTTTTTTTTTGTCCCGGTCATAGCGGTGATCATTAAAAATAATATAAAGGTCTGCTGAATGTTTGATGGATGTCTTCAAGAAGAAGAAATTGTGTTGACGTTTACATCTTGAGAGTTAAATGAACACTGACAACTTTGCTTTACAGTAACACTGTATTTTACCCCCCTCCCCTTATTTAACATTAATAACCACTATAATACACACTTAATACATGGCTTATAAGACACTATAATGTAGTTGTAAGCAGATATAAGAGAGTTTAAAGTCCTTATTAATGTTAAGTCTTTGTCAACAGTTACAACTTTTTAAGAGGTTTATACAGTATTATTAAACTGTGGTTTACTACAGTATATTATCATTCATATCTGTTTACATCAGCCTCCACATGCCATGCCCACAGGCAAGGCAAGTTTATTTATATATCACTGTTCATAAACAAGGCAATTCAAAGGCTTTACAGGGGCAGAAATACTATATACATATATAGAATAAAAAGGCATAGAAATACTTTAATAGATGTAGTTAAAATTGTTAATGAATACATTAATAAACACTTTCAACTACATTATAGTGTTTATTAAGCAATTTCTAAATCTTTATCTACTGCTTATACTATAAATGGTTGTCAAATCTTGTAGATATAGTGGTCTAGTTTCACCCCCATCTAATAATAAATGCTTTGCAGGCCTATGCTCTTCCTTCCTGATAGTCATCCTTGATACCGTAAAGCTGGCATTATGTTTTCTGTGTCCACGAGTGCACAACGGTCTGCTGGGGTCCGTGTGACGTACAGTAAACTTCAACATTAGAGGGTGTATGCTAAGTCTCTGTGTGGACATCTGTCTATCTCCCATTTGTTGTGACCATGCAGACTCGTCTGGGGACCTTTCCATGCAGCCATTGCAGATGCCGATCTACTACGCTTGTGTGGAACGCACCCTCCAAGCAGACTCCAGAAACTAGTATAAACAGAACTAATAGGCGTCCGTGTACGCGTCAGCTCAGGACTGAAATAGAACCCTAAGGCGAGCTGTAACTTCAAGGAAAATGCTTTAAGTGCAGCATAAGATATTGATTTTGTGCCCTACAACTAAAAGCCCCTGTCTTAAAAGCAAGAGTGCAACTAATTTCTCAATTAATAGATGAATTAATTACTTGGTGAATCGAAGATCAGAAAACGGTGAAAAACATTCATCACAATTTCCAAAGTCCAGATTACTTGGTTTGTCTTACCAACAGTCCAAAACCTCAAAAATATATAGTTTATTATAATTTAAGACAAAGAAATGCAGCATTTCTGCTAAAAACAAAACAAAAAAAAACTTAAGAAATCAATATGCAACTGTTTTTGTTTTTGTTCTCTATTTTGTTGATCAACTAATCAATTAATGACTAAAGATTTCAGCTCTTCCTAAATAGCAAAGAGCTCTAGTGGACCCATATTTTATGTGTTTTTCATTTATAACTTTCTGTCCCTCTCTGTGGAAGGGCAATACACAGTCATATATGTACTAACTTCAATAAACTGTAATGTATATATTTTTATTCTATGGTTATTATCACTGTCTCACTTAGTCAGTGAGTGTAAGGGCACCTGCATGAAGTGCAACAACTGCTTTGTGTGCTGGACATGCCCACACAAACAGTGTGGGATGGAGGGATAAGATTAGAAAAGTGTTTGCCTTTAAACTTATTGCAGCCTTCCAGCTATTTTTTTCTTTGACATACAGTTCATAACCTTATATATTCATACAGAATTAACCACTTAACAAGTCTGGCCAAATATTGATTGGTATCATATTCTGTACTGTGTGAATTACATTAAGATGGATGTGTCTAAGAGGGTAGCTGCCCAGATATTAGATTTAGAGACTTTTAGCACAAAATGTCTGAATGTGATAAACTGATTAACAAATTGCATCCAGTGAAAACATGCAACACATGTTTGTGTTGTTTTTTATGAGTCAGTGAATGTCTCTTGCTCATATAATATAGTAGCAGTTCAGCTAATAGTTTTCATTAACATGCACAGTATGTCGATATGTAAACAATGACAAAAAAAAACAACAAAATTTAACAAACTCATGAAAAAAAGCTCATGAAAATCTGACATGATGGAGGCAGAAGTCATGTTAATGGATAGGGATGGGAATTGATAAGATTTTTTCGATTCCGATTCCATTTTCGATTCTGCTTAACGATTCGGTTCTTTATCGATTCTCTTATCGATTCTCATTTGGAAAAAAGGAGAACAAACAGGTCATATAATTTTTTTTTTGGATCATCAAAAAACAAAAAAGTGGTGGCATTAGATTATTTTAAAAATGCACTTTGCTTTGATCTCTGTCTGTCTGTAATTATCACCATATGTAATGTAATAATAATGATAATAGTAATGATAATGGTAATAATATTAAAAACTTCAAACTTATACAGTACTTATGTATATACTATACATATATTAGATCATTATACACTGCACAGGATAATACACAACTACGCTGGCTCAATGTCCCGCCTACAGCACTATCTGATTGGTTAGAAGTTACGGGTAATCAATCAGCACACAGACT
>JAJHUR010092774.1:0-36582 GCA_027495735.1 Lutjanus campechanus
GTCGTTCTAAGGTAACAAAAACATAATAATCCATATTTTCAGGCAATTATACACTAATGAAAACATACTTATGAATATTATATTCCATTTCCACCATATTCCGCCAATAAATCCCTGTAATGCTTCACACTGGACCTTTAAAAGAGTAGATGGCATGTTGAGCCATTTTCAACCCATTAAATACCAAAATGCATGACTTTTAAAAAATAAATTAGCCAAGAAATATCAATATTTATACCAGCATTAATGTGTTTCATCATAGAACAGTCATATCATTTAGTTTGCAGCTCAAAAACCACATTGTGCAGTACCTCTTTAATCAACTTGAAGTATCAATGTTAGAAGTGAAAAGAAAACCAGCCATTTCTCAGTTTGGCTTTTTCCCAGCTTTCATCATCTCTGTGCAGTTTTAAAAAGATTAAAAAAAACTTTAAAAGATTCTGGTGTGACAGCAGCACAGTAGCTGTTAACAACAAATGGCCTCTGGTGAGGTGTATCGATGGGATGATCAGACAGCAGAGCATGCTCACCTAAGAGGCTGCTCATCTGATGTGTCTCGTCACATCACAGGGGGATGATATTACCCAGCAATTTACTCCCTGGCAATAAGCCAGGCTGACGATGATCTGCTCCACCACAAGTGTGGAAATTGGCCTTTTTTCGAGCAACAAATCACATCAACCTCGTTGCCTTTGAGGATACCTGGAGAACGATTTGTTCAAAAAGTTGAAACAATGGATGTGACGGCCGCTTTTGTACTATAGAAAGGTGATTTTTGAGGTTAAAAAATACATGCCATACTGTATGTGGTGAGAGTTCAGCTGTGTACCACGGGACTGTCAAAGGAAAGTGACAATTATGAGCCTCGCGGGCAAAAGTGACCTTACATGAGGACAAAAACTGGGCCAGCAGCCATGTTTGGACCTCTTGGAATGAGTTTGTATGATCTGGTTGCTTTCATACAACCAGTTGTTAGCAACTGTTTTTAAAGAAGATTTTATTTAGATTACTCAGTATACACAATATGCACTTTCTACTAAGTCTGCAACAGTTCCCTGATTTATTTCCATCATATTTGTTAACTTAACCTCCTCAATTCTGATTATCAAATAATGTGTTAAGTCATTTATTTAGCAAAAAACAGCATTAATTCTCTGTTTTCAGCTTCTCCGATGTGAAAAATTTGCTGCTTAATATAAATATCTTTGGCTTTTGATTTTATGGTTAGACAGTGCAGGACATTTAACGACATCTCTTGGACTCTTGGGAAACTGATTTTCTCTATTTCTGACTGTTTCCTTTTTTAGACTAAATGCTTAAATGCTTCGTTAATTGACATGTCTGTTCGTTAATTGAGAAAATAATCATTAGCCCTAATCCCTCCAGCCGTCTGCCTCGGCCAGTGAGAATGTGTGATTGATTTTTTTTCTTTTTCACAAGAACAACAAATGCCAGTCAGCAACATCACAAGGAGAGACTAGTGCTTATCACAAGACGGCCAAACCCGAACAGAAGTATCCTCCAACTAATGAATATTTTCAAGAGATTGAAAATGAATGGCCCACTGCAAAGCCTAATACATCATATTGTTCCTCCATCAGTGGGAAAACAAGCTTGCTAATTGAAGGAAGGGCATCATTTACATCCACAGAGCTGATAAAAGGAAGAAGCCAGCTAAAAACGATCTGAGGAGGCAGAGGCTGTCCTGGCAACATTGTTTACTTCTTCATCAAAAACAAAGAACCGTTTTCAGCTCTTCCTCGTTTGTCAGTCATGATCAGATCAGAGCAGTTTCAGATCTGGAGATGCAGCGAACTACAGACCTGATGAGGCTCGCAGGAGGGAATTTATTGGGCCTGTTGTAATTTAGACAACCAAATACATTAGCCTGCCTTACTAACGAAGCATTGGTAGTCTCTCTCAGTTAATTGTGTCATGCTTTGTTAGTGAAACTGAGTCACTCGTTCCAAATGAAATCATCTTACCTGTGTGTTTGTCTGTGTCAGAAACAAAGTGTGTGTTGTTATACATTAAACCCCTTAAAAACTTGATTTTAATTAATTAAGTGTTTATTTATGTCATTATCTATTCCAGGCCAATTAAGCAACCATTAAAGTGGAGTTTTTGGAAAGAAAAACATGCTCATAAACTCAGTAATTCTGTTCATCAGAACTGTGTGGGTGTTCTTTGATACGATTTGACTGACAACAGCCTGGGAACATAAGCAAACCACCCACCAACTGTCCTCAGATTTAGAATTGAAGGGATAGTTCAGGGAGTTGTATGAGGTACTTATCCATAGTCAGTGTATTACCTATATTGTATAGCGGTCAAAATGTCCCCAGTTTGGAGAAGTAGAGAGGGACAGCAGCACAGAAGCTGAGCCATGAACTGTTGTGGACAAAGTCAGAAATAAAAAGCATTTAGCTACTTAAAAAGGCCCACCTAAAAAAACTATCAGTTTAAGTGTACATTATATTTAGAATATTTTCACTGCTTTTCTTTTCCATCAGACACCCTTTTCCAAAGGGAAAGTGCCGTTAAACAAGTCAAATGTTGCTATCTCTCGCTCAACCAAACTCCATAGGCAAATAGGTAATTTTATCTTGCACAAGACAGGAGTTGCTGGTCTACCACTGCTTTGATTTGTTAGTTAGTCAGTGTTATTTTGTGACTTCTGTGTTTCAAAAGGTTAGTTTGATAGACCAGGTAGACCAGCAACTCCTGTGGTTCTGTCAGGTAAAATCACTGATTTTTCCTAGGGAGTTTGGTTGGTTCGGAGAGAGCAGTTTTGGGCAAATGTAACAGCTGTTTCCTCTCAGAAAAGGCTGTTTCATGGCAAAGTAAAGCAATGAAAATATTCTAGATAAAGCATACACTTAAACTGATATTGCTTTTTTTAATGTGAACCTTTCTTAAGTGGCTAAAATGTGTTTTGCTGCTGACCCTGTCCACAGCAGTACTGCAGTACTGCTGAGCTTCCATGCTGGAACTCCTCTCTGCTTCTCCAACCTGGGGCCATGCAGAGCGGCATCTACTGTAGTGTATGCACGGATTATCAGTAAGTACTTCATGTAACCCTACCTGAAATAAGGTAGGTAGCCCTTTAAAACATGTTTTCAATTCTTAAGCATTCATCTATAACAATATTTATTCAGGAATAAATAAGCAACCAGTGAAGTTAGTTTTTCAGAAAGGAAAACACATCACATTGCGGAAAGAAAAACATCCTCCATAAACCCAGTTAATTTGCTGCATCAGGTCTGTGTGGGTGTGCTTTGATCAGATTTGATTGACAGCAGCCTGGGAATATAAGCAAACCACCCACCCATTGTCAACATGTTTTGATTTAAATGTTGCTAAAATCCTGATTGGTGCAGGGACGTATGTGACATCACCTTTTTCTGACTGAGCCCTATGTGAAATAACTAAACCTGCACTCTTTTTTTTTTTCTTTTTTGAAAAATGGAGATCAGAAGTTGGCTGCCAGTTTTAGAAGTTCCTGACAGGGCATAGTAAAAAGTCAAATCATGTTTAACTTTTTATATTTCACCCAATTGTGCATAATAAATCTCAGCTGATGTCTCCGTGAAAAAACTTGAATTACTTTGAGTTTGATTAACAGTGACCATTAAAGCAGCCAGGACAAACCTTGTGCTTTATTACCACGGGTTACAGATGATAGATTTTTACCTTTTTATTACATCTTTTACCTCAACATTAAATTATTCCTTGACCTCATGAAGTTGTACTGCTCCTGATGGTGTGAGGAGAACTGGTTGTCATGGTTTCACATCAAAGCTGCTGACAGCCCCGGCAAAAGCGAGCAGGGTTGTAATTGGATAATTCCAGATATTCTATGTTCCTGTAAATGTAGGAAACGCGCTGAGGACACGGCTTTTATAGTTGTTGTAGACATAAGAGTGGGAGCAGAAAGGCAGCCGCTAGAACCCTTGTGGTATTACTCATTATAAGCATAATGTTGGAGGACCAAACAAAGACATGCAGGAGAAATAATGTTCCTTATGCAGTGAGGTGGGATGTCACAGTGTCGGCTTGACATTTTGGCTCAGCGTGGCTGTCCATGAGGATTAAGACAGGAATGGTACAGTAGTCATGTTTTGGCAAAAATATGAGGCTTGGGCTCTTGGAAACTATGTTTGGAACAAACTGCGTATTCGGATGCACAATATGGAAGTGGATTATGCTGCAGCAGTGGTTTGAAAATTTGGATGTTTTGATATTGTTTTCTCCTGCAAAAACTATAAAAGAACTATTCATGAAACAATTATGTACCCATCAAGTCATTAGGTGAATAAGTAAACTTAAGCAGCTTTGTGGCTTTCTTTGTAATGCATGGTTGGATGAAGTATGAAAAGCAGTATATAACTTTTAAGCACTGTATGCTCAGAAAAACATCCTCAATTCCATGATACCTGGACAAATTCTCTCTTGCTGATGGAGGCTGTGTGATGTGATTGAAAGCTTCTTTTGAGGTTTTCAAGTGAAGCTTTGAATCATCAAAGTAAATGCCATTTAGGGTGCTGTTTATTGCTTCTCGAGATCCCTGTTACAATCGCTGCATGCCTCCCCAACAGTTTTTTGACTGCAGTGAAAATGTTTTTGAAATCAAATGTGTGCATATTTCTATGTAATACAAAACTCAAAAGTGTGTTGCAATCACTAAAGCAGTGTGGCAGTAATGATATCAGTAATGTTAGCTAGGCAGTGGCTGAATATTAACGTTGGCTGTTGTCTCACAGTAGCTAATTGATTATCAAATATGCTATTTTAACTTTAAATATGGCCTGATGTCTGTCCAGATTTTCACTATCCTTGTCTTTTCAGTTGCTGATCAATTGAGAAGTGATGAAATTTATCAGATTATCTTAATTTACAACCTGCAGCCTAGAACACAGCAGTGCCACATCTGGGCTTCCCACCCCAAGTATGACATTTTGTGAATGTGGTGAACAGTTTTGTCAAATACAGGTGGCAAGGTTACACTAGAAAAAAATCTTGTCACTAAAAATGTTCCCATGCAAAGTTCCCTAAAAGCACAGTTTGTTGTCAGTATCATGCATAGTATGCATGATGATAATGTTTTTTATGTGTGTATGTCTTATTTCTGCTCGTGTGATTCCCATTTCAGCATGAACTCCCACCTGCCAGGCCCAAGAGCAGAAAGCAGAAAGAGTTAACTCTTTTTCCATCTGTGTCAGTGACATTTTTGTAGTCCCTAATGTAGATGATGACTTTCTGCTGCAGCGAGGTGCGGAGCGAGTGGTATTTGTGCTTCGCTGACCGAGTGACGAGGGGGCACAGCGGAGGGGAGACGAGGGAGTTGTAAAGAGGGAACGAAGGGGAGGTGCAAACAGCAGAGCAGGATTGCAGGAGTGGAGAGTTCAGAGGAGAGGAAACAGTCGGCCTCCCCTCTGCATAGCTCTCCCCGCAGTCAGTCAGCGTTGGACAGAAATGCTTTCACACAGTTCAGAGCCGTGTGACTGAAGAAAGACTCAGCATGAAGGAAACCAACAAGGAGGAAGTGGCAGAATAATTCAACAGTCACACACTCCAGCTCTCTTGGGAAAGATGTGTGTGAAGCAGATACTCACACACACACTCATGTAGCCCTCATTGTGATCCAGTGTACCTCACATCTTGAACTGCAGACTTCCACATGCATCTTTCTGTGCATGCACGTGTGTGTGTTAATCATAAGGATCGGGCTCAGTGTGGCCTCGGTGTTGAGTGTTTCCAGGACTGATTAAATATTTACCAGTGGCAAGAGTGTGTAGGCAGGGATTGCAGCTTACATGATGAGCTTTTTGACCTCTGGGCTACCGTAGAGCGCTGCAGGGCTGGCGAGTCAGGAAATGGGAGAGTCAAGGCTGCGTAGCCTCGCGGCGTGTGTTTGTGTAACCATAAGCCTCTCTGTGTGCACATGCATGTTGTAGGCATGGCAACTGCTCACTCTTTTCTTTCGCAAACCTGACCTCGCACTTGATTTATGTAGCGTTAGCCCCCCCCAACACACACACACACACACACACACTGTATATATTCCTCTGAGCCCTCCCCGCCAATTCCTGGATCATCAGTTTGTGCATACAATAATCTTCAAATCCAGCACGGATTGAAGATTACATGCAGGAGACGGCCCGGATGACTGATCTGTTGTGTATCCTGAACCCCTTGTTGAAGGGTTTTATGGTCATTTGGCTCATGTCCTATTTTAAGATGAACTTGGACATGATGCTTTGGAAGTGGTGAGGAATTAATTAACCCTGCACATCACTGCTGTGGCAGCTGCTGCAAGAACACCCAGTTCGTGCCCGTGTTTAGATGTTTGCTTTTGCATTATGCTTGGATTTATGTGAGCGTGAAAACAAGTACAACTCCCTGCCTCTTCGTGAGTAGTTGTGGTTGCTAAGTTACTGCCAGTGACACTAATTAAGACGGTGGAAGGTTGTTGGAGAAGTTGGAGACGACGTTATGCGAACTGGTGTGTAGAAAAGCCAGACGAGAGAGAGAGAGAGAGAGAGAGAGAGAGAGAGAGAGAAAGGTAAAATAATGTGAGACAGAAAGGAGGAGGGAGGACTTGAGGACAGCAAATAAATGATACCTGAAAATGTGGTGCTCTGAGAGGAAAAAAGCAAAAAACTAAATTAGTTTTTTGTAAATCATAGTTTTTATTTGCTTTCTTGCACAGGCTTGGATGTGAAGATTGTTACTACTTTTATATCTGTGCACTGAATATGAAGCTACAGTAGGGTGACCATATTTTCAAACCCTCAAACCAGGACCTTAAAGTGCACCGTACGTTCATACACACGCACATGTATGCAATTATGCAGTTTCTGAGCAAAATGACTTAGGATGCATCTGAAATCAGTCAGTGTGGAAATACATAAAAGTCAGTAAATCAGTCTGCATTGAACTATGAATGAATGTGGGTGATTGTTACAGCTGCCCACAGCTGCTCTGCACCATATAAAAAGTAGGGGCGGAAGAAAAAATTGATTCTCTTAAGTATCCTGATTCTTCTTTTAACAATATCTCAATTGATTTTTTTTTTTACTGCTGAATTGATTTCCTTTATACGTAAATGACTAGTGCTTAATCCATTAGATCCGTTAGCTTGATGCTAACATACAATGGAAATTCCCATTGACACACTAATGGAAATTAGCACTGTGATCGCAGTAATATTATATGAACAAACAGATCCATTTTATTTCATATGCTTGACATAAAACGATGTGTGCTCAGACTTTCAGACATTTATTTCCTCTGATCTGTGGGAACAAACCAATAGCTGCTGACCTCACATTGTTAACTCAATCTGCTAATCTACCGTTACTGGCTTCACCAAGTACAGCAAAGGGTCAAAACTCAAATTTCATATGTGAAAGATGTTAATTTAAATGCTTTTGAGCTGTGTGCAGTTTTCAGGGATTCTATCTTGGTTTTTTTTATTTTTCTAATAGCACTAGCTTGATGAACAGGAACACCTAGTTTACTTCAAAATGAATTTTATGTGCTACTTTCATGTAGCAATGATGCTCCTGAAATAAAACTCAGAAAGACTAAGATGTGATGTGCATTGTTTTCAGAAATACGGCTCATGATACAGAACCGGGCCTGTTTAATTGTGGTTATAATCAGGACACTTTGGAAGTGAATGCTGAAACGTTCAACAGACATTTTAGTGTTTTACAGATATTTGTCAGGACTCGGGATACCCAGCTTGAAACCAAGATAGTCCAGGTGATGTCTGGTCACTATAAACAACAATCAGCAGATAGATAGGTTAGGTGAACATAAAGACTGGAAATGAGGAATAAGTGGCTGGCCTGTTTGCAAACCGCAACTTGTTTTACAAACGAGATATTACGTGTTAATTATTCAACTTTACAGGTGCTGGTAGACAGATTGTGTTAGCTTTAGACAGGACCAGGCTAGGTGTTTCCCTTTGTTTGTCCTCTTTGTACTTAGATAAGCTAACCAGCTCTTGGCTGTGGCTTCATATTTACTGGAAAGATAGCCTATGGGAGTGGCAGCATCCCTCTCATCTTACTCTCAGCAGGAAAGCCAATAAGCATATTTCTTCAAGGAAGCTTGTTCGCTCCCATCCTTCCTGTCTGTTTGTCTGTTATGGGGAGAACTCTGCTTTGTAGGTATACTGCAAGTATTTCCCTCTGAGGGCTTTCAATCTGGTAAATTCACTGAACTCACATTCAAAGGACCTGAGGGCAGAAAGACAGAGGAAGAGAAGGACGAGCAGAATCATTTCTTTTCTACCCTCCCAGTCGCTGTCTCCTCCTCTATTCCTCTCTTCCCACTTCAGCTGCCTCCGTTTCTCTCGACTCACATCCCTGCAGGGACTGTTTGCGTTTTACCTCTTGATGAGATGCATCCGATCATTTTCAATCGCTCCACTTCCTCGCCCCTTTTGGGTTTTTGCTGACTAATAGTAGGATTTATGCGAAGAAACTGGGCATGTGCATGAGGCAGTTTTGAAATGTGATTTGGCCCCGAGCTACTACTGAAGCACATATTCTCACCAGGATGTTGTGTTGCAATAAATCTCGGCATTTGGAGCACAAGAGAGCTGAAGATTGCAACATGGAACACATGCATCAGTTTTCTTGTGTTTAATAAATACCCTGACACTATCTGATTATGGTACTACTCCTCAACCATCTGCTGCTCCTGTTTGCCAAGTTCTGATGAACGCCAAGAATTATTCACAAATACTATAATGATCACATCATCACCAGACCTGTGATCCTGGATCATTTTACTTCAGATTATCTGGATATGAGCCCATGTGTTAAAATATTTGGTCTGCAAATTTTACTAGATCTCTTTCATTATGCTATATTGACGTTAGGGCCGGGCAATGTATCAAAATTATATCAATATCTTTATATTGTGATATGTCATAAGTGTTGTCTTTTCCTGCTTCTGCTTCCAACCATTCAATTAAGAGGGAACTAAAGTGAAATCTCATTACACAACCTTGTTGTAGATGCTAAAGTGCCTTGTATCCTTGTATTGTGTTAATATATTTTTAAAGCACCAGTAGTTATCCCTATAATATGTCACAATATTGAGGTTTGTGGCCAAAAAGATTGTAATACTTGATTTTCTCCATATTAGCTTTGCAACAGTTTATCGATTAGTTATCAACTATTAAATTAAATGCCAACTTTTTTGAAAAAAAAGTAAAGTAAATTTTTAGGAAATTAAAATCCAGCCTCTTAAATGTGAATATTTTCTGGTTTCTTTTTTCTTCTATAACTGTAAACTGAATCCGTTTGGGCTGCGGACAAAATGAGACATTTGAGAACATCATCCTGTGCTTGATCAGTATTGAGCAGTATTTTTCATCATTTTTTGACATTTTATAGACCAAACAACCAACCGATTAATGGAGAAAATGACTGACTGATTAATCGATGTGAAAAGAATCTATAGTTGCAGCCATAGTTCATACTGTGCAGCCCTGTTAGCTAGTTTAATGTACAGAGAAATGTACAAAGAAAATGTGTATATCGAGCTATATATTGTGTATTCTGGCCTAGCCCAAAAAACATCAAAATATTATTTCAAAGCCATTTTGCCCAGCCCTAAGTGGGCTGCTTTGAGATCACCCTTTGCCTTTCTTATTGCCTTTCTAGTGACTCAACCTCAAGTCACTTCACTTGTCCATTATGTGATTAACAATAAAAGATTCAGGTTTACACACAGCAGCTTTCAGGTATGAGTGTGCAGAACTGGATGACTGTGCAACAGGATATTGCTGTACCCAGTGGACCTTTCCAAGCTTATTAAAGGTTAAATAAATACAATAATGGAAGGAATGATTAGGACAGAGCACAGCTGCTTCCAGTTGATCCTGCATTTTGTTGTGTTTTCCCGCTCTGCATCCACTGAACAGTGTCAGAGCTGGAAAGTATCAAACGTTTCTTAGAAAACCTGATCATCATCTCGCAGCAGCAGAGTGTGAAACCTTGCCAGAGGAGTAATGCATTATGCCGGCATCTGCTTGGCTGCGATCCCCAGTGAGCCGAGGCCTGTATTAACAAGGTTTGGACACGCCTTGGAGCTCGACGGAGCTGAACACTTCACATTCCACTGCAGGGCTTAGAGGGAGGGGTTATGAACTGGGGAGAGGGGTTGGAGGTATGGAGAATAGAGCTGTCTCTGGCTGATTATATCACTTTGGACTCCAGGATGCAGCCTAACATGCACTTAATGTATTATTGTCTAGTCAGTGCACACGCCATGGGTGTGTTTTGTGTGTGTCTGTCTGTGGCAGCGTGTATGTGTGACATCTTCAGGCCTGAACTCAGTTGAACCTAAAATGTTGCAGCTGTCCAGATTTGTTTATATCTAGCTTTGTGAGCTGTGTGAATCTTTTTTTTGTGGGTGTTTCTGCGTGTGTGTGTCTATTTTATGCACACATGTACATTTTCCTAAAGGGGACCTGTTATGCTCATTTATTGCTCTATATTTGCATTCTGGGATTCCATTGCATGATTCACAGTTCAAAAACATCCTTATTTATCTTATATCGGTCCTTTATGCGGCCTGTTAATTCCCCTACTGTGAAACAAGCCGTTATAGCTCCTGCTGTTTCAGCTAAAACTCCACTTTTTTCTGATTGGACGACTTCCACATGCCTGCCCCGGGGCTGCACCTATGCTCATGAGCATTGCTTTGCAACTACGGACCATAGATGTAATATATGAAAATAGAATATGTATTGATGGTCAGTTTTGCTTCAACTTAAAAAAGCAACTTAATTCACTGATTTTGGTGAAAATTCATGGAGAAACCATTTTCTGATCTTTCCTGTGATGTCCTCCGGCTGCTCTGCCTCAACTTTACATGATTTCCAAAGTTTTCAGATGGGCAAAACTTAGCTTGTTGTTAGCTGCTACCTAATTTAGCTGCTAACTGCTAGTTAGCTCAGTTAGACATGCAGCTGACTCTGCTCAGACTGGGAAGTCAAAATGCTGAGGGCAAGCAGGCTAACTAGCAGTAGTGGTTAGCTTCTTTAGCAACAAGTAAAGATACCTGTCCATCAGAAACTCATCAGAAAGAGAACAGCTGAATCAAGACAGTCTGAATGAGTGGAGTTGACATCAACTCGTCTTTGAAAGAAGAAGAAAACACTGACAAATGTTTACTTTATTATTTGAAACTTGTAACTTGTAACTTTGTAACTTTATATGAAAACAAGTGAAAGCATAATAGGTCCATTTTTAAAAAAGGGATCAACATGCAGCAGCAGGGGAACTAAAAATGTCAACTTTTATTTTAATACGGAGAAACTGCTGATGTCAGCACTGTGGGACAGACTCAGAGGTGACATTGGTTGCACCCGTCACAGATGTGGCTCCAGCACACACACACACACACACACGTGTACACACAAACACATACACACACTCTAACCCTGACAGCCAGTAAGAATAGTAAACAGGGTGTGAGCTCCAGGGTTTGTGTTTTTATAGCATTATTTTGCTGACAGCCCTGTCATTATATTCTTCAATAGTTTGACAGCATTGTCTTCGATCACACTTTGTGACAGCCAGGACACCTCGGAGGCAGCCTACAGACACACACACACACACGCACACACTGGACCCAGATATTGTAGAGACACAGACAGTGTACAGGATTTGATGTAAGAATGTTTGTTTCTGTTGGACTGCTCATCATTTCTCAGTCCTGGATGCGTTGTAGTTGACTGTCTTCCCGCTCTAACGTGACTCAGACACAGTTAACAAGCCTCTGAAATGACTGTTGATGCAGGATCATGTGCTGGACTCTGACAGAGCTTATTGCTCTTTGCAGTCCCCATATGACCCATTGTTTTTTATTTGTCTCCTTTTCCTCCCCTGGTAACATGCATTATTACCCTTCATACCTCAGCACTTCCTTTCATTTCCACAGTGCATGATTAGCTGCTAGTTAGCTATCACAATAATGAGCAGAGAGATGTTCATGAAAGATGCACCCAAGGGTCGACACGCAGGCATCCAGTATTGGTAAGCTGGCAGCTCAAAACAGAAAAATTATATCATTTAAACCACAACTGTTCCTCTCGAAGGGATTGTCTGGAATTTTTCAAGTGGGGTTGTATGATGTACTTATCTTAAGCAGTCGACACTCCCCCAGTTTTTTATTTTCACCGCTTTACCTGGCTGTCAGACAGCCTGCTGTTATATAAGCTCAACAAGTCTTCACTGGCAAAAACAGTAATTTCACCTTGCAGAACATGGTGAGTTTTTGGTCTACAGGTGCCTTTGGCGGTTGGTTTGTTTGTGTTATTATGGGACTTTGGTGTTTTAAAATGTAAGTTTGGATTAGCAGGAGTCACACCAGAACACAAGAAAACAAACAGATTCAGGCAGCAGCAGGGCAGCAACTCCTGTGTTCTGGGTGATAAAATTAATGATTTTGCCAAAGGAGTCTGGTTGCTTTAGAGAGAGCGATATTTGGCTTGTATAACTGTGTTTTGCTGTCTGAAAAAGCTGTCAGATGGCAAGGAAAAGCTTAACTTCCTCCACTGGTACTCCTGCTGCTTCTCCAAACTGAGGGCATGTCGACTGACATCCACTGAAGGTAATATACTGGTTATAGATAAGTACCTCATACAACCTCACTTCAAAAAAATCCAAACAACCATTTAAACATTTGAAAAATATGGATGCCAAATAATGTTTTCAGATTATGCAAATAGTCTATTATTTTTCATGAAATGTCGGAGGATTATACTTCCATGAAATTAGATTTAGAGATTAGAGTCTCCTCCTGTGGTGCAGTCTGAATATCTAAATCTTAGATCAAAGTCAAAGTCTATAAATGCAGCAGAATGTAAAGAGAGGGATCTTGGAATTAATGCAGGTAGCGTAGAAGTATTCTTTCAGTGCAATCGCAGGCTCTTAGGTGCAAGGATACACACTGAGCAGAATGTGTAAAACTTTCCAAATTCAAGGATAAAAGTCGGTGTATGTATTCAATCATAAATGTGCCTGCAGAGTATTTTTTTAGAGTACTAAAACCCTGTTTGCATGGTGTTCCTGCTGTGTTTTGCCTCCATTGTAAAGCGGTACAAGTCTTGCCAACAGTTAAACGTAAATTGGTGACAACAGACTCTAACCTAATTTGCACATTAATGCCAGTCATCATCACGGGCTACAATGATGGCCGAGCGTCTACCAGAAGAAATAACAGAAAATAATTATCCTGCAATTTGTCTGGTCACATTTTCTGCACATTAAGAACCTCAGATGATATTGTTCCTGTCAGGAAGGATTGGTGGAGCCCCATTCTCTGTGCCTTTTACCTCTTTGTTGGTCATTTCACAGAGGCATGGTTGGAAGTCAGCCTTGTTGTCACAGCATGAGCAAAGGTGCAGGAAAGAGCTGCGGCTGATGCGCTCCACTGTCAGTTGAGGCCACGGGAGTTCTCGGGTCGTGTCAGGCTGCATTAAGAGAGTAAAAGTGCACTCGAGAGAAGATCCTCAGGGTGGTCGAAGAGGAAAGAATTCACAGTAGTTGTGTTTTTCATCAACAGATGAGGGTATGATTGCTAGACAGGAACCTTTTCCTCACAAAATAAATTGTGGTGATGCTTTTTAGGATGCAGACTGCTTTGATTAGAAACCTCGCAGGCATCACATAGCGTGCTCTGTTCAGCTCCTGTATAAGGCTCGAAAATCAACTTGTCCCTAAAGATTTGTGCTCGCTGTCATCTTGCATTGGTAAGACTCTTAAACAGTACTGAGCAGCCAGTGTTTTATTACTCACAGTGATTATGCACACACAGCTATATATTATGAGGCTGAATAGAGTAATGATTGCAGTTGCTGATACTGTGTAGTGTTCGGTTGATGGATGATGAGGCTGATGACCACTGAGTCCTCCACCATCATAGCATCATGATTTAAAACTTAGAAGTGATGAATATGTATTTTAAGGAATGTCAGGAGAAGGTGCAAAAATGAAGGGTGGGTTTATTATTAATGCAGCTTGAACTTGTTTTACTCAAGGTAAAACAGTGTAAAGTACTGCCTAATTTGTAATTTAAAACATAAATACATAGAAAAATTACAAAAGAGTATGCATGCATATCTGGAAGGATTAAGCAGTTCATCTTCAAATGGCTTCTTTCGTCCAACCAACAGTCCGAAACCCAAAGACTCTTCATTTACTGTACGAAATGACAAAGAAACAGCAAATACTTACATTAACGAAGCTGGAACCAGCAAAAAAAAATTTTTTTTTTTGACTGAAACAATTTATTGACTGTCAAAACAGTTGGCAACTAATCTTCATTTGATCGACAACTCTGTTGATAATTGGCTGTTTATTCTTAGGTTTTTGTGCAGTTGATGTGACTTTCAGCCCATAATTTTGTGCACAGTGTGTTTTTGGTGCTGCCACTAGGGGGCACAACAGTAGAAGATTTTCAGATTCCACACGCAGTGGCTTTAATTCAATTTTCGGTATACAATGTGGTGCATGTTCTTTTAGTTTGAACATGCATTATTTATATTCTACCCTTTTGTGTTTTGTGTGAGTATTATGCTTCCACTCATTCAGTTCTGCTTTTCTATCTGTGTTTGTACTAAACACACTCTGCCATTCTCTGCTTGTGATACTCTTTAATTAGACCAGCTGTCCTCGCTGTTATTACAGGACATCATTTAAATAAACAGAATAGTACACTAATGGTGATGTTGTTTCTATTCAAATAAGTCAGTAATGGTAATGCAGCTCATGCTGCTGTTGTAAAGGGGCTGTGAAAGATTTTACAATATTAGTGGCATTAATATTCCTCTTAATGAGGGAGGTGATAACAAACATGATTTGCTTTTGAGTTTAAAGGTCCAGTGTGTAATTTATGGGGATCTATTTGCAGAATATGACAGCAATGGAATGTAATATTCACAAGTATGTTTTCCAGAGATGCACCAAGCAGGTCGGCCAGCCATAACCGTTGACTGATCAGTGTCAGATATTTGATTCTGTGCTAATCTAATGCAGTATGCATGAACCGGACCATGGTTCATGTCATGGGCACAGCGACAGAGTCCGTAAAGTAACAGCTATATTCAATAGTGCTGATCACACGCGCGTGCGCTAGCATGTCATCTGCATGAAGAAAAGTGATAGACTCTAAGGACAGGGTGAAGGGGAGAGAGACAAGTCAACAAGTTGCAACATGCCCCATGTCAGTCTCTGGTTTGGACATTTCTTTCTTTTTTTCTTTCTGAACTAAATATGGTGTGTAATGCATCCTCATTTTCTAATCTTGTAGTCTATGTTTTATTGTGAACATACGATTAAATTTTCCATTAAAGAAAAGTTACAAAAAAGTTATTTGAATTCTGTCAATTAAAGATCTTAGAAAGAAAAATGCAAATGGTCCAAATGGGCACATCAGACTTTTAAAAATCCGATATTGGAATCATCATCAATCAAGAAAATTGCTATCAATGCATTTCTAATATTTTCATCAGTTTGTAATCACCTGAAAATAAAAATGTGTTTTTGTTACATGAGTGAAGCACAGAATGAGCCGTTTATAGCTAGAGGGAGTGAGTCCTCTCCATGGAGGCCACCATGTTGCACTGCCGTGTTTCTAGCTCAGAACAGACAAAGAAACAGGGTGATTGCTGCAGTTAACAACTAATAATAATTTAATTTAATTCTGGTTATTTTTAACTGCCTGGTTGATCAGTTCTGATCAAAATGTCACAACTTTTCTTGTAGAGCTGCATACTGCAACTTAACTGAAACAGGCCCATGGAAACGTGCCCTTTAAAAGCAGCAGTAACACTGTTGCATGTCTGTAAGTAGGTCTTTTAATCAGGCTTAATAATAGGACAACTGTTACGTAAATAAAGTACATAAATAAATTGCAGCAGGTGTTGCTTCCATGATGTAACTAAGGTCATGTCTATAATTAGTGTTTACACACAAGGATTTTTAATTTTAATTTTGTTACCTTACTGCTAATACCTGGTGACTGAATGCATTTGATTCATGTCACCACGTGCAAGATATTGGTTCTTGCAACAACAAAAAAAAATCCACTTATTTTGGTTGTAATTATAACAATGAGGCATTTGTGAAATTATTTTTCCCAGTGCACACATACTACCGGAAATGCAGTATGACTTGGATGTGTCATTGGAGTGCTTGAATGTTCCAGCTGCTGCTTAGCTCACAGGAGTTAAAATGTTGCAGGCCATGACTAATCAAAAATGTGATGGAGACGCTGCAGTGTGAAAGACGCAAACTGCCTGTTTTAGGGGCTTTTGTGTTCGACTGTCTTGCTAAACTTTTGCAGGAAAGCAGCTCAGCCTGCACACTTAAGTATGATCCTCTACAGCAGCATTAAAGGGAAATAAATCCAATTTCTGTCTTTAAAGTAGGTAGCTGTCAGAATGGCAAAATGAGCTTTGAAACTAATTGATGATCTTTGAGTCTAATGAGAAGTACAAGATATTTTAATGTAGAGGCACAAGTGAAGAGAGAGATGACTGTGACAGCCATCTGAGTGAACTGATAATCACACTTGTGTCTCACTTTCCGCTTGAGGGGAAAGCAAATAAACTGCATCTGTTGGAATGGTAATTATATATACATCCATTTAGTTATAATCATGAGCACTTGAACTCACTCTAGATTTAGAGGATAAAAATGTTGTTTGTCGATGCTGATACCACTAAGCATCGGCAAGTTTGGTTTCATGAGACATCTTTAAAGATGACTGATATACAATGAACGCCGTCTTGTATCGACAAGCTTCGATAGTTCTGCTAACGACTATACCGCACAAGCAAGCCACTTCCTGGAAGTTGATCTCAAAATTTGATAGTAAATTTGAAAGAGGTTGCGTTTGTCTGCATGTTAATAAAAGCAGCTCAAGGCTCTGAGAGGCAGAGGCAGGATTTCAAGTGTCCGCTCTCTTCAAAGCAAGTGACCTACGAGAACAGACAGGTTGAATAAGGCAGGATTATGGAATGAAAATGCAAGGATTAGTAAGTGAAATGCATCTTGTTGCTTTATTGGTTTGAATATTAGTCCTCATTCATACTTAAGTGCTTCATTTGTTAGTTAAGTGCAAGAGGATTTTTTCTTACCTTGAACAGCAGCAACTTGTATAAACTGCAGTAACAGTGTAAATGTGTGTATCAATGCTGTGTTTGTGACAATTGATGAAAGCTCACCCATGAAATTTCAACCAGCCAAAAGACCCTTTCTCTTTTTAAATGTCGCCACTGCAGAGGGTTGTGTTGCACAGAGAGGTAATGTTTATCTGAAGTGTATTGCCTCTCTGGAAGTTAATTACAGTCCTCCTCGCAGCATCTGTGCTGCAGCGGAAGACATTAAACTGCGGAAAAAGCTTCTTAAGTGATTGGCAATGAGTTGGTCTGAAGTATGATTTAGTGGCAGCGTGATTGTCCGCTCAGTTATTGGGCTGTTTTTGTGTTGTGTTTACTGAAAGTTGTAGAAGCCCCTTTTTATAGAAGCCCAGATGTTTGACTGTTTATGTTTTGGGGGGATATTTTTCCATTAGTTCTGAGAGACTCGTCCATGTGGTTTTGATCAGTGTGTGTGTTTGTAAGCGCTTAAATTCAATATATATTTCTTAATATTTGCATTGATACCCTCTCACTTTGCATGAAAAACGCACATGGTCATTTAGTACATTTGAATATATATATATATATATATATATATATATATATATACACAGATCCTGGAGATACACTTTGTGTTTCTGTTTAACTTGTATATTTGTTCTCCCTCTTTGTTGACCTTTTTACTCCTGATCATCACATGTCGGTCAGTCTGTCTTGAGTTTTACTTTAGCAGCATACTGCATATGGAAGTAGTAAATAAAATACTTTTTAAAGTAAACTGCTGTGATGTTTGCAGTCTGCAGGCTCACCATTAGATGCCACTAAATCCCACACACTGGTCCTTAAAATCAAAGCAGACACTGTTTTGGTAATGTTGATGAGATGTGTATCACTAACATCTGACAGGTTGATCAAATGACTGACAAAAAATGAATCTGGATCTATTTTCAAAATCGATTAATTGCTTGTTCAAGCAAAAATGTCAAACACTTGCAAATGTCAGGATTTGTTTTGATGATGCTACATGATGGTTTGTGATGGTCATTTTTTAACTATTATCTGACTTATTTTCAACAAATTGATTCGAGAAAAGCACCTTTCGCACAGTGTTTTCCTGCAAATAAATTACATGCACCAAGCGATTCACATAAAAAACATATAGAATGCACATAAAAATAAGAATATAATGTTAGAATTAATGTAAAATAAGATGAAAAATAAACCCACATGTAAAAATAAGATAAGATGAGAATAGATTACATACAGTAGAACGCATCTTCACATGGATAAAACCCCCTTGATAATACTAGTGAAAGTAAGATATAGATAGAGATAAAAACAGAATGCATAACATGAAATAAAAAAATCAACAGATGAATTAATGATAATAACCATCATTCATTGCAGCTCTAGAACTGAGTCTTTATTTTTCAGCTTTCTATGATTATGAAATTGCTGTAACATAATAGCCTGCTACTCTATAAGGCAATAAAGGCCCTTGTCATTTCAATTGTATGTTTAAGATGTGATGATGAAGACTTGACATCATGCATCTTCCAACGTGGGCGCTGACCTGAATATGTCCACCACGTCTCGTTTCTTTTCCATACTCTCTATCTGTTCTGGCGCCACCGTCCCCATCCACAGACACTACATCATGCATAACAATGGGATTGAACGTGTCAGTTTCAATGGCAGCGAGGTCTGGCTCATTTGATTATTTTTGCAAGCAGAACTGACGAGGAACAAGCAGAGCTGCCAGTTACTGCCTGTAACTCTCTGTTTGATCAGACGATAAAAATCGCAGCCTTAACAACAAGTGCAAACGGCCTCTGGATTCTGTCAAAGTGCTGCAGTGAGTGGACTCTGGTGTTCCAGCAGCACCTTAGATGACGACAGGGAGGGAACCCTGATGACGCACACGGACACAGACACACACACACAGGCGCACGCACACATCTCCTAAATGAGAAAAAGCACTGAAGCTTGAAGATGCCCTCTCTCATACTCTCCCTCATCATTTTACTCCGTACATTCCAGTACGGCATCCTCTTCCTCTCTTCCTCTTTTATCTCCCATCACTTCTCCTCAGCGCTCCTCCTCCTTACAGTCTAATTCATCATTATGTCTTGCAGTCCAGATAAAGTCTGCTATTTAACGATTTGTTGAGCAGGTGTCCTTGGCTGTCCTGCCCCGTTTTTATCCTGTTTGCTTTTTTTGTTCTCGCGAAAGTTTCTGCGCCAAACTTCTCTTAACTTTCTGTGAAGTTCATCACTCAAAAGGCGAGGATGGCCTTAAATCAGCTGAACACCTTTTGTCAGCTGCTGAATGCTAGTTTTTCAGCAAGGACATACAAAGTAAAGTAAAGAGGGAAAAAAAAAGCATGTTTGACATTGTGATGCCTGATTGAATGGCGTTCGATAAATCAAATACTTTCGGTGAATAGTCCGGAGTGTGTTTGGTTCATCTGTTATGTATAAACAACTCTTAGTGTTCCTACTCCTACGTGGCGAGTCAGTCAGTCAGTTAACAAGAGTGTGGAATGGAAAATTAGCTTCATTACGCAAGCTGAACGCAGGACTTTGCTCTGACCAAACACACACACACACACACACACACCCTCACCTATTACAATAAAAAAAATCTATTACTTTGGCTTATCTACATGCAGCCACACGCAAACAAAAGCACACACACACCCTCATTCACATCTTATCAAGTGTGAGTCAGAGAGCCACGTTTATGCGCATTAATTGAGCCTCTCCAGAAGGTTTTAACACAAATTAAAATGGTTCCTTCTTCTTTGCAGCTAACAGACCTTGTTACAGTATGATTGCCTCTGTGGGCCCAGGAGGGGTGTGTGTATGTGTGTGTGCATGTGCAGCAGCGCTTGAAGGAAATAAATCAGTGATTGTTAGTGATGCTTCTGTGCAATGTGTCACATGCGTGTGTGTGTGTGTGTGTGTGTGAGTGTTGGGGGGTTGGTAGCAGTTGATTGAAGCACCCGTCAAGCAGCTATCCTCTTATCTGAGTTTATCATCAACAGAAGCTGATGTTAATGGCAGCAGCAGTTTAGGTGGCTCGGGGTGATGGTTGGTTCACAAACACACACACACACACAAAAACACAGACACACATACACTGAGGCTGGGAGATGGTTTACAGCCCAATTACCCAGCCTGCCTCTGTGCTGGAAGGGGGCTCTAAATCTTTGGACTGTATTGTACACAATATAACCTCTGTTTCTCTCTCAGTCTTCTTGGCCATCAGCGATTTATTTCACCTCACTGCTCTCAGTTTCCTCGGATGATGTTAAACTGTCTTTTATCTCTCCATCAAGAGTGTTTAATTTCGTCTCACAGAATTAATTTTGCTGCAAGCGATCATTAAAAGAATATTCAAGTTTATTGAAGTCCTATTTTTGTAATTTTGGCCATCTTTTTAATTGCTTATGATACATGGCTGAGATCTTGATACACTGCAACATCTGTAAGTCCTACTCGGCAAGAAACATGAGCAGGGAGACAATCAGATTGGAAAACAAAAGTTAAGTTAATTCTGTAAATCTGCATTTCCCATCTTATCCATAGTCAGTGTATTAACTACAGTAGATGGAGAGATAGATAAGCAATGTACTGCTGTGGACAGTGTCGGCAACGAAGGGTCTTTTAGCCGCTTAAAGGTCCGCCAAAAAAGTCAGTATCAGTTTTAACTGTACACTAAATTTTGAATATTTTCACCATTTTACTTTGCCAACAGACAGCCTTTTCTGGCAGGAAACACCAGCCAACTATCATTTTCTCCAAACTTGCCAAACCCCATAGGCGAAATCTGTCATTTTAGTTTGTGGAACATGAAAGTTGCTGGTCTACCGCTGCCTTCATTTGATAGTTTGTTTGTGTTACTGTGTGACTTTGATGAATCCAAACTAGGCTTTTAAATGGCCAGAGTCACACAATTACACAAATAAACCAACAGATCAAGGCAGTGGCAGACCAGCAAGTCCTGTGTCCTGTGGGGTAAAATTACTGATTTTGCCTGTGGGGTTTGGTTGGTTTGGAGTGAGTGAGTATTATTCGTCTTGTAAAACTGTGTTTCCCATTGGAAAATGCTGTCTGTCGGCAAGGTTAAGTAGTGAAAATATTCTAAGTATAGGGTACTCTTAAACTAATGTTGATTTTTTCAGGCGGACCCTTTTTTATGTAGCTTTTGCCACTCTCTGCTTCTTCTAAGTGGTGGCGTGCAGACTGGCATCTACTGCAGGTAACACATTGACTATCATTAAGTACCGCAAACAACTCTACATCAAATAATGCAAATTACTCTTTACTATCCCCTATTTCTTCCAAAGAAGATCTCACCCACTCTCTCAAACTCAATGCCTTTGTCTTTTTTACTTGTGTTAACCAGCTAGTTGCAACAGTAATGGCAACACAGCAAATGCAGATTGAGCAGCTAATTGGGTGATTATGCACTGATTACCTTGTGCATTGATGACCCACTTGACGGCAGAACTCAGTGTCTTGTTTTTGGGGGTGTGATGAGGGAAGATGCAGCACAGATAGACAGTGTAATTACTGCATGAATAGTTTATTAAGTTATATATTATTCAGCCTTTTTCACCAAATCATATTGTTCCCTCGCGGCTCGGTGGCAAATGTTTCATGGCCTGTTTCAGATCTGTAGCCTGGGGACTGGAAACCACTTTGGAGGTAAAACTGAAAGTTGGCACTTAAAATGTTGTAATGATCCCTCATTGCACAGGAAAACTGTGTGTACCAAGTTATAGTCAGTGGTAAAAATCCAGTATTGTTTTGGGAACTTCCACAGGACTTGAAGTTCAGTGTATTACCTACAGTAGATGGGAAGCAGCTGGTGAAGGAAGCTAAGATATGTACTGCTGTGGACAGGGTCAGCAACAAAATGTATTTTAGCCACCAAGGAAAGGTCCACCTAAAAACTACCCACCCACCAGACAGACTTTTGTTATGAGAAACTGCTGATATATAAGCCAAATATCGCTCTCTGCAAAACAGACTCCACTTGTGAGGTTGCAAAACAAGGAAGTTGCTGGTCTACCACTGTCTCAGTTAGTTTTTTTGTGTTATTGTGTGACTGCTGCCGACCCTGTCTAGAGCTGGTACTTCTCTGCTTCTCCAAACTGGGGGCGTGTCGACCAGCATCTACTGTAGGTAATATACTCACTCAGTAAACACCTCATACAACCTTACTTCAAATAATCTGAACTATCCCTTTAGCCTGCTGTGTGCATGTGCTTGTAACAAACATTGGTCAGAATTACAAAAAATAAGACCTAGTTTGTATGAAACCAGCATTTTCCTTTTTAGACCGTCTTCATGGTGCGATATAATGTATGTCAGAGTGTGTTAGGCCAGGCTGATGTTGATATATGAATGAAAAAGTCCATACAAGACCCAACCAGAGACGTTTCTGTGAATGGATGCAGCAGGACTGTGTGTGCGCACTGAGCATGTCAAGTCCAAATATCAGTGAGTTTCATCATCCCAGAACACACTAAAAATCCTACCAGACTTGAACCAGATGCCCCTCAGACGTATGATCCACCCATCTATTCACTTCATCCCCTCCTCCATCCATTCATGGCTGCTATGGGGCCCTAGTTGTCATGGTTACTGTGTCCTTGCCGTCGCTAAGCCCTGATTGTGACTTGTGCCGCCAGGAGCAAAAAGGTTTTAATGCATATATACACACACAGTTCTCATAAATCAACACTGGTCTTCTCATAGGGATTGTCATTCATGTATCAGTTAAGCTTCAAATGCATAAACACACACACACACACACACACACACACTAGTACTAGTGCAATAGTGATTACACAGGGCTACTCTGACAGTCAGAGAGTCAGCTCCATTAATCATCCGGTGTGTGTGTGCATTGTCACATAGATAAGTCTGTGTATTCTCAAATGTCTCTGATATTAGAGTCATTGCTGCCCTTTAAAGGCCATCATAATATATTACTTCCAGAATAAATGCAGATAAATTCACTCTCATGCAGCGTGGATGGCGAGGAGAGAATTTCTGGCACCAAATTACATGTTGAAGTAGAGTTTGAAGGCAGAAAAGTGCTCTATTTGCGAAGATGGAGGCTGGCAAAATGTTACCTGGAAGCATCATCTAAAAAATGTTTCCTGTGCGCTTGTGTGTGGCCTTGCCTCTGGTACAACCTCTTGTCTCACAAAGAGGATGCTGGGAGATGCAGACAGAGGAACACAGTTGCCATAGTTTCACACTTCTCCCTCTCAGCGTCGATTAAGGACAATGTTCTGACCAGTTGCTCGTATCCTTTATAGTTCGCATTAATATGGATGCCGATGGTGTTTGTTCTGTCTGCCCTGCCCCATCTCTTGCTGTTTCTTGATAAAATAAAACCTCTGCAGCATTTTTAAAAAAAATATTTCCATTTAATGGTTCATCATATCAGGTTGCATTTGTGTCTGTTTCTGTTTATCATTCTTCCTTTTCTTTTTTCTCTCATCTGTTTCTCCTCCTCAGCAGCTTGTCATGTTGCCCCCAGGAGCATATAACCTTTGACCTTTGTTGCCATGGCAGCAGTGTCACATGTAGAACAGGAAATGCAAAATTCCATTAACGGCAATCATAGTCGATTTATTCACAAATGAGTTGACAATACCACAGATCTGTTTATTCCCCTCCAGATGAAGACATTCATTTAATACTTCAACAATGAATTCACTCTTTGTGTCAGCAACACACTTACTCATCCAAACTGTTGAGTGTGAGGATACAGAACTTTAATGAACGAAATGGGCTTCAGGAGGAAATTCATCCACACTGATTAACAAACTTTCACTAGCCGTCAACCAAATGCTAGTAAATTTGTCTGCATCAGCCCCACCTGTCATATTTCCAGCATCTTTGGCAAGTTAACAAGTCTTCATTCAATCTTTTAACATCTAACTCACAACAAAAGTGTAGATATTTGCTTCTTTTGTCTTAATCTTCATGTTGCACAAATCTACAGTATATCTCTATGGGTCAAATGACTACAGTATGTGAAATGTATAGTTTAGTCACTTAATCTGATAAACTAGGGATGTTGGTGAGTAATCATTAATTAATTAATTGCTGTTTAACCAATTTAACATACATTTTGCGTAGCATTTCTTCAGAGCTCACATACATTAAAGTCCACCTCCAGTCATGTTATAAACACCAGAAAATGCTCTGCAAGAAGTGAAGTGATAAATTGTCTGATATGTTTTTTTTCCCAATGTCTCCTCACACCCCCAAACCCCCCACACCTAGCCCTGAGTAGCTGCACCTGGCTTCTCCTCTATTTTGCTAGCTAATCACAGTAACAAGCTACATCCAGCTACACCACCCTCTTGATTAATGGGATTGGTTCCTGAGGTTTATGATGTCATATACACAGCCTGATTGAAACCATGTTTTTTTTTAGACTGCCCTTTGCTGGTTCTGCTGCCCCCAAGTGGACAAAAAAGCTATCAAGACAGCCTTAATGAAATTCAAATAAATGCTTCCCGTGTGTCAAAAAGGTTTTAGTGAGAAATATTTGATTAAGATCTCAATTTATCCTTTTAAATTATCGTTTAAACATTCCCATTTAAGCCATCAAAAGCCATTTACGGATCAAACAATACCACAGTGTACTTTTTGATAAAATAAGGGGAGACAATTAGCTTTTTCCTCAAACCTTGAGGACTTGGACTCCATTCATAAGTGAACTGTGCACGCTCATGTTTCCTCAGATTAAATCCATTTATATTCCATTGGGTTCTTTCACCAAGCGCATGCAGAAAATGAAAGAAAATTCAGCAACTGGAAGGTTAGTTGGCTCTTATCTGGCCTCGATTGAGAGAAATGAAGGTGTGGCGGTTCCAGGCTTGTTTGCCGCAAGAGCTTTAATCTCAAGTGTGCAGGCAGTGGAGCTGACATATGAACAAGACTGATAGTCGGACATGCTGTGGAACAAGGCGCAAGGTTATCACTGGTGTGTAAGACAGGAAGGATCAGGAAGGATGCACCAGTGTTTTGATTTATGTGCATGTGTGTTTTGAGTGTGCGTTTTTGGCAAGTGGTTGGGATGATATTTAAGGAAAGAGAGAACCATGAGAGGGAGGAAGCAGGAAGTATTGACAGAGATATGAAGCTGCTATTTTAGACTCGCTCTGGCTGGTGTGACGGGTTTGAACTGTGAGAGCTGGAATGGTTATGTGATGACAGAGAAATACAATACAACTGAAATAAAGAAGCTCAGGCCATGTTATTGTTTGCGTTTCTATGGGTTGTACTCTGTCCATGTATATGCTGGCGTGGCTGTATATTCTGTGTGCATGGCGGTGTGGAGAGCCACACACTTCCACCGCAGTGAGCCAGCTTGGCTTTAACACCGATGACCTCATTGTTTATATTACAGCATCCACTCTTTTTATTCTCTTCCTCTGTCTCATCCATCTCTCCCACTTATCTCTATATTCCTCTCTTTGTTCTCTCTTTTTATTTATTTATTTATTGACCATCACTGCCACTGTGGGTATTACACAAGGCCATTATGGCCTCATGTCAACTGGCCTAGCGCTGAACTGCCTATCATCTTACTGCTATTCTTGCCGGTGCTATTAATATTACAGATGCCAACACAGAATTTCCTGTAGCATCCGTGCTAATCCTGAACTACCTCTGGTACATTTCCTGTAGCATCCACCTTTGGCTTGTCTCTGGAATTTGATATAAAACTAGCACCTGTGCCACTTGAGGCTCGTTGGGCACTAAACATTTGCTGGTGTCATTCAATGATGCCATTTGATGCAATGTATTGCAAGGCTGGATCAGTCTAGTAGTGACATCTAACTGCAGGGCTTGTACAAAGTCTTGAATATTTGGAAAATGCTTAAAGTGGCCATATTATGCTCAGGTGCCATTAGTGTATGAATGTGTCGGAAGACTAGAAAGGTGCTATACAAATGCAAGTCCATTTACCAAGTCCATTTACTTGCTTTCAAAAAAACATATTTTTCATATACTGGCTTTCTAAGGCCCTAAACCCATTCCAAACTACCTGTGCATTATGCAAATATGTTACATTGTGATGTCTGAGTAACGGGACAAAGGCTGGATTACAGACAAAGTGTTAAAAGCAGTTCAAGAGGAGTGTTTTCTGTAGGAGTGAGCAACTCTCTTTGGCTTGAACTTTGGTCTTTGTGACTTTGCAGGTCTTTAAGACGCATTAAAGCAATACAGCGTGTTGAACGAAAGTGAAAACTCCCAAAAGCATAATATGACCACTTTAATTAATGAGCTTTAACTGTTTTTGATTAAAAATCTGGTTGTTTATACAACTTCATGGGTGCTTTTTTTGTATGTGTCTGTGTGTGCAGATGTCATAGATGTAATTGGATGAGCAGATGAGACAGATGGTGCAGTTTGCTAAAGGATGGGTATTAACCCCAGTGGTGGCCTCTGCTGATGGGTCCAGGGTCAGACCATGCTACGTCTTAGCAGTGACAGACAACCTGTGACTAGTCACAAACCACTCAACAGGCTAATGCCCACAGATGAAGCTCTTGTCTCTCATCGTTCTGTGGGATAACAATAGCTGACGGAGATAATCACGTTAAGTAGTGAGGGATAAAGACTAGAAATCTTTGCCTGGCTGACGGTTCTTTGTTCCTGATGAGCCTCTGGGTTGGTTTGCCAGTTTGAACCTGAACTTTTTATTTTCCTCTATTTATCTCTTCCTTCCCGACTATCGGCCCCCGGCTAATCTAGTATTAAACCACCATGATGGGATGAATGTCCATCTGCAGCACCTCCTCCTCTCAGTCCTTCCTTCTCTCCCTCCACTGCTCCATTTTTTTTTTGTACTTGTGGCCCGTCAGTCACAGTCGTCACAGCAGGTGTTGCGTAGAGGGCGAAAGGAGAAAGTGAGAGGATGGACAGATGGAGAGGCTGTTGGGCGAAGTGGAAAAAAGGTGTGTCTCAGGAACAGCCTGTTCATCAAAAGGAAAAAAAATATATAATGATGAATGGAAAAGAAACCAGTTGAATGAATGAGTCAGCTCTGCCCTTCAAAATATAGCAACACTCTTTGGTGGCTGCCTTGAAGAGCTGAAGAAGATGGGGACAGGGTTTGAGACTGGTAAAAACAGAGAGAGACATTCCTGTGTCTCAGCAGACAGATTTGGGTCCTTGCCTGCAGACATGTCTGGACACTTGCACACAAAGACAGAAGTCTATGGACAATGAGGCACACACAGATGCAAGTCTCTTTATGTAACTTTAAAGCTGAAATTCCTATGTCAGTTCATATGTATAGTCAAACTGTAGCGCTGTATACACACATTCCTCAGTTTGACCGAGCTGATTGTACTTTTATTCTCTCTCAAAACCTCTTAATCTTACCAGGATTATTGGATGTCTGCCTCTGCAGGAGTGTAGTGCGAAGATTAAAAAAAATACTCAAACTGGCTTGTCAAAATAGTTTGTGATTAATTTAATAATTGACAAATAATCGACTAATAAGAAGAAAGCAAGTGTCCTGCTGGAGGAGGGAAACATGACCAAACTCATAAAGCTGTTTTTATTGACGATCCATAAATGATTATAGAGCTGAATCAATCAGTCGTATTGATTGATTCGTCGCTTGGTATTTCTTCTTGAAGTGGCAGCTTAATTATCTGTCAAACATTCACTAGTTCTCGCTCTTTCATTGTGATTACTTTCCTTTCCTATGTTACAGACTTCTAGGTCTCCTTGTTTCAAATTGTTCACAATTTTTCAACATTTTGTACATCAAAAGACTAATTATTAATTAATCGAGAATATAATTGGCAGACTAATTGATAATAAAAATAATTATTGGTTGCAGCCCCAAAGGATTACGGTGATATATTCATGTTTGATAAAAGTAATATCACAATTTACAGGCTCTATAAAGGGTGTATAGAAAGTGGTACCTAGTGGTGTGTTTTTAACGTAATGCCTACAATATTTTCAAGTGTCTGTTAAGTAATCACAAAATCTCAGTCATTGTCTAAGTCATGATGCTGCTGGTACCTATACCTTCTGTGTGTGTGTGTGTGTGTGTGTGTGTGTGTGTGTGTGTGTGTGTGTGTGTGTGTGTGTGTGCGTGTGTGTGCGTGTGTGCGCGCGCACGCACTCAAGCAGACAAAGTCTGGAGTAGGATATTTGTTTTCACAGTAATGAGACTGGGCCTCGGTCAGTTGGATGGATGTTTAGACTGTTCTGTCTCCCTCCATGTACACCAGTCATTTATGCCGTCTTCTCTCTGGACTTCCTCTCTCTTCTTCGTCCTCCTCCTCCTCCTCTCTGTTCCAGCAGTCAGAGCTGTCAGGCACTTGAAAACATGCAGGTGCCGCTGCTCCGTTTTCCAGGAAAGAGGAGCGGCTACAGCGAGAGCCGCGGAGACAAATGCTGTAACTGTCTCTTGTTCGTCTTCTCCTCTCCTGTTCGGGTCGTTTTGACAGCCCCGTCTTTCCTGTAACACGTCCACTCTTCTTTTATATGGGTCTCTCCTCTAATATGGAGCATGGTAGACCTCCAGTGTGATGCTTCGAGACACTTAAACCTGTGTGACCTTTCCTGCTGTGATTGGACAGTTTTTGAGCAGCGGTTCAGCCTCTATTACCTCCCACATGCTCCCTCTCTGTCCTGCTTTTTGTTTCCGTTGCTCTAATTGATGTCAGAACCAGCAGCAAGAGCTAACAATGTGAACATGCCCTTACTTGGCTAAAGCTCTTTTCTATCTCAGAGCACTTCTCTCATCTGGTGCCCCGGCCGCTGGCCTGGCTGTGGACCTGCACTGGCCCCTTGTGTTTATCAAAGAGCATTACACCAGGTCCATCTCTGACCAAAGGTAAATGATTTGATAGTGAAAAAATGTCAGAACCTGGTCATGAAAGTTTGTTGTACAAAAGATGTTTAGGGTTTGTTGGAGTTTAGCCAGATAAGATTGAAGAGCTAAATCCAAACTTCAAATGGGATTTTTCCTCAAGAACCTCTCAGACACTTGTCAGGCGTGCATCAGCTTGTAATCAATTTCCTCTCTTTCTCTGGGAGCTCCTGTGCTTGCCAGCAGAGGCTTGTGTAATCATACAGAGTGCCTAATTATGCGTAGACTTCTCTGTGCTCCTGCAACAGTGTCGTTTTCTCTCTTTCTGTACCCCTCACTACCATACACATATTTTTGTCATTTTCTTCAGGGGGGAACAGGGGTCTTTAGGGGGAGTTAGCAGGTCAACAGTATATGTCACATAGAAGTGATATACATCATCGGAAAGTGGGGAACCTGAAGATTAATTTAGGATGCAGCTCATGGACATGATTGGATATTATATAATAGAAGTATATCATTTCCATTTCCCTGCTCTATCATGTCAAGTAGTTGGAGCAGTTACCATTTATTACACAGATTTGGTGCAAAATTTAACCAGTTTTGACCACCAGAGAATAGATTAAAAATTCCTCCAAAATACCCCATTAAGATACTAAGTCCTTGAGGAACACCATAGAAAAAAATCCTTACAATAAGCCATTTTATACAGCAAGGTCAAGTTGAAAAAATGCTCTCACTACAAAGATATGGTTTCTATGGGGACCAGCATCATCACACATGAGCATAATAAGAATATCTGCCTTCCACTCATACCCAATTTATACAATTCCAATACTTTTTAGTGGCCTCAGAACGAAGAAATATTGAACAAGAATAAGCAAGAACTAACACATTTTACTGCATGCATTTCAATGCATGGATTTGTCCACAACTGCATGGGATTAGAATAAAGTGGGCATTTCTGTAAAGGCGAGACTCTTTGATGCCCATAAATTCCATTTTCATACATATATATTGAGGTGAGACGTGAAGGGACAACCATTGATAATCGAAATGCTAGCCTCACTTTTGTGTGTTATTTAGCCAACTTTCTGACAGTGGTTGGCATCGGTGCATTCTTTAAGTCAGTGGCCCCTAAACTTTTTCTGGTATGCTTTCTTTAGCAGATGAAAAAAAGTACACAACCCTCCCACCCCACAATTATTATCAATCAATCAATTAACAATAATTGGGGAAGCAGCTGATTTTAAAAAAAAAAGTTGAATTTTAGTGAAATAAAAGTTGGTGTGATAGCAGCAACAGGCCCTTGTTTGTTTATTTCACCTACATAAATCATATTCACTTTATTTTTTTCACTCTATATTTCTCCCCTGATCATCCACATCCCCCTTGTAGTGGCTCTACAACCCCTCAAGGGGGCCTGCCCCCCAGTTTGGGAACCACTGCCTTCGGTCTAGTTTCATATGTTACCAGTATCTTCACCCTTGCTGAAGTTTTAACACTCTCTTAGTAAGAAAGCACTTCTTAAGAGCCACTTTCTCCACCCTTGCAACCTTTTCTGTCCACGACAAGTCCGTCTGCAGCTCATAGTCCTTTTCATAACTTCACTTCCCATTTTGCTCCGTGTGTGTGTGTGTGTGTGTGTGTGCAGATTGTATCTCTGTCATTGTGGTATTGCGCACATTAAAAGTTAGCTAACTCTGACACGGGGGCTGTGTATTTCTAAGACAGTGAGTATCGCAGAGACTCACTGACATCAGTGACATGGACGTATCTGCATACAGACATGTGGAGGCTCTTATTTCGCACCAAAACCCGCATACAACAGGCAAGTGCATGCTTTTTTTGCGTGTGTGTTTGTGTTTAACCTTAAGTGGATGTGAAGTGAGGTGAGCATCTCTGTGAGTGTGGGTGGTGCCTTGGTGATGGATGTGTTGGAGACCAGGGACTTGTCAGAACTTTCAGGCAGCTGTGTGATATTTTGGGAGGAGGGGAAGGGGTTTCCTTTGAGAGGGTGGATGTGATGCTGATCTGCCATCGTTTCAGCTGTGAAGTGCGAGGAAACGCTGGAGGACGTGTATAACTTGCACCTCCTCTAACCCTTAAACACATAGTATATGGTTAGTTTTACTAGTCTGAGAGGAAAACATCATTCTTTCATTCTACAAGTGCAAAATAGACCTCACCCAACTATTTCAACATGGCTGTCTTAAAAAAGTTCTATTGATTTTCAAGGTAGTGCTAATCCAGTGACGCACTTGCAGCATGATCCAGATCTACTGGCATAGTGTTCAGCTTACGCATTTTAGTAATAGGCACATCAACACAATAAAATCAGAACTATTCAGTCAAATAATCTTGATGTGCAGAGACCATTATTATCTCAGTTAACTCATTTCAGTTTAACATGGTGCACTATGTTCAAATGAGTACCAGAATTGTCAGCCCTTGCTATTTTTTGCATGCTTTTGGAATCATCAGATAAGTTTGGTGCATTTTAAAACTTTCTCTGAGCAGCAGTTATCCTGGGAGACGCAGCTCCCCGCTGCTAGCAAGCACACACGTTTAAATTATCTAGCAGTAAGGAAGTGAGATCGGTTCAACAAAAGAGGAAGTGAGGACTAGGAGGAAAGGGAGGTTTCCTGTCACTAGTGTAGCAACCATCATCACCACAGCCTTTTTTACCCCACTCTGTGTGTGTATGTTTGTTTGTGAGTTGTCCTTGCAAGAGCACATTTGTGGCTCTAAGATGTGAGGAAACCTGTCGATTGAAATTTTCTTAAAGGGATAGTTCAAATTATTTGAAGTGGGGTTGTGTGTTGTACTTACCAATAGTCAGTGTGTTTTTTCCCACAGTAGATGTTGATCAACACACCCACGGTTTGGAGAAACAGAGAGGAGTGCCAGCATGGAAGTGAAACAATATACTAGGGATGCTCAAGATTAATTATTTATCAATTAATTGCAGTTAAGAATTTGGCATATTAAGAATGTATCGATCCATAATGAATCTAGAATTAGCAGTAATTTCACCTCATTTGATGTTGTTTTGTCTGGCAGAGGCATTTACTGAATAAGCATGAGAAACAAACATGCATTTTGATCTTACTGATTGTTGATGATTAATCGATTGTTAACATTTTCAAGTACTGGTTAAGTGAAATGTATAAAATTTGCAACTCTACATTGAACTGCTTTGGAAGGGGTCATCAGCAAAACATATTCTAGACACCTAAGAAAGGCTCAGCCAAAAAAAAAAAATCATTATTAATTTAAATTTACACTATATTTATGAATTTACTAATGAATTTATTGCTTTTCTTTGTCATCACACAGCCTTTTCTGTCAGGAAACTGCCATTATAAAAGCCAAATATCACTCTCTCTTGCTCAATCATTGGTGAAATCAGTAATTTTAGCTTGCAGAATGCAGTAGTTGCTGGTCTGCTGCTGCTTTGATCAGTTAGTTTGATAGTGTTATTGCGGGACTTTTGGTTAGTTCAGAGATTTATTTGGATTCACTAAAGTCACACAATAAAACAAATTAACTAACAGATCGAGATCGTGGAAAAGCAGTAACTCCCATGGGTTGCAAAGTAAAATTACTGTTTTTCCTTAAGGTTGCCTTGTAGAGAGCGATATTTGGTTTATGTAACGGTAGTTTCCCATCTGAAAGGGCCATCTGATGGTAAGGTGGTGAAAATATTCAAAATATAGTGTACTGCTGTACATATTGGTGCTGACCCTGTCCACAGCAGTTCATTGTGCCGCCCTCTATCTACTGTAGGTAATACACTGACTATGGATGAGTATCTTGCAACCCCTCTTCAAATAATCTAAAAACTATCCCTTTAATGAAAAACCAAGTTATTTCCCCTGTAACTTATTTCAACTTCTCCATTCCAACACAACCGTCCTCTTCTTGTAGCACGAGTCTCATATCACCTGGATAGAGAAGGACTTTGCCAATATTAGAGCTCAGGTAAGCTCGGACCACATCTGCTGTGCAGCTGCTTTATATCAGTCCAGTCTGCAGCTCCTCCCTCGCTAAGCAAACACACTCCAACAGCTTACTCTTGCTTACAGTAACATCTCTGCATTTTATCCACTTCAGGCTAACACCGTCTTGCATTTTTGTTTGTCTGCCCTCTGTAAAATTGAATCACAAAATTGTACAAACCAACCGTTTTTTCCCCAAGTGTGCACTGCAGTGCGGTGTAATCAGATGTGTGTGAAAAGTAGATTTGCTCACTGCTCGATTATGCTACTGTTTGGTCAAGAGAGAAGTTGACTCATGCGCTGTATTTATATGGAGCGTGTAATGGCCTATTCTCTTTCAGTAAAGAGGTATTTACTGCACTAAGAGCAATAAAGTGAGAGGTGGAGGGAAGAAACAGAGCGAGAGGGTTACTTTAGGACCCGGTGAGAGCGGCTTTAAGAGACAGGATGAGCAGGAATAGACTAGAGAGGACATGCCTGGCCACAGACAGGAAAATCTCTGTCATCCGCAGGCAGTGAGTCGTCTGAGTCGTCTGCAGTGTTGACACTGAGAGGGGGACACCTCATCCTCTCTCTGCCTGCCTCCCCTCTACGTCCAGCCTCTACTCTGTTGAATTATGGGTAACGGGAAGTGGTTTAGAGCTGGGTTTTGTGTTCAAACCACTTTTGTAGACAAATAGAACTGCAACGAATAATCAATTAAAGCTACAAGAAAGAGCTTTTAACCTCTAATGAAACAGTCTCAATTTATCACTGATGCTTCTACACGACCTACGCAAGTAAACAAGACCATCATCTATTTCTACAAACCCCAATTCCAAAAAAGTTGGGATGTTGTGAAAAATGTAAGTAAAACCAGAGTGCAATGATTGTCAACCTATATTGAATTCAGTATAATACAAAGACAAGATATTTAATATTCAACTTTATTGGGTTTTTTTAAATATACACTCGTTCAATTATGTCTGAACACATTCCCAAAAAGTTGGGGCAGGGACATGTTTTCCGCTGTTTACAAATGTCTTGCTTGACATATGACTTTCATAATGCGCCACACATTTTCAATGGGAGTCTGGACTGTAGGCAGGTCGGTTTTGAACCTGAACTCTTTTACTACGAAGCCATGCTGTAACATCTGCAGAATGTGTCTTGGCATTGTATTGCAGAAATAAGCAGGGTCGTCTCTGCCTGGATGGCAGCATACGCTGTTCCAAAACCTGCCTGTGCCTTTCAACATTAATGGAGCCTTCACAGATGTGACAGCCGTGTCATGGGCACTAGCACACCCCCATACCATCACAGATGCCATCATTTCTGGATGGTGTTGATGTATGGCTTTCTCACGCATGGTTGAGTCTTAACTTGCATTTGATTGACATTAAGATGCTGAAGATGTTCCACAGACGTGGAAGCACTGCCACGTTTGTCCACAGAGGCCTCCAGAATCAACACAATATGAAAGTTCCTTGTAGTAGCTTCAATCATTTTAGGTGATGTAAATGGTTTTTTTTTTTACTCTGACATTAAACAGAATAATCTTTCGATAAAACAAGACATTTGAGGACATAATCTTGGGCTTTGGGAAACTCTAATCTGCATTTTTCTCAATATCTGACAATTTATGGACCAAACAACTAATCAATTATTCAAGAAAATAATTGTCAAGTTAAATGACAATGAAAATATTCATTAGTTGCAGCCCCAGAGAAAAAACAGGGATATTGCATAAACAAGAAGTTGTTTTTCATCACTATCTCCACCCGTTGTTTCTCTTTTTTGTATTATTTCAATTTCAATCTCTCATTTTTTTTTCCTGTTGAACACGTAGTTTCTCTCTCTTAGCCGCAGATATGTGTGTGTTTGTTAGCGTGTGTGTGGGACTTGTTGGGTGCAGGACTGTGAGAATAAGTGCAGGCTCTTCCTTCCTGCTCTCTACGGTTCCAGTTCACTTCAGCTGCAGTCAGTCACTGAGGACACACAAGGCTAATCAGACCTACGCAGAGAGACGCAGAGACAGAGGGAGGACAGGAGAGATAATGGAGGACAAAATGAAGATGAAGAGTTAATAAAAGTTTTGGCGGAAGGGCCCCGCAGAAGGCCTCTGCAGAGAGAATAGATAGAGAGGGCAGAGGCTGAGAGCTTTTTCCATATTTACTCGCTTGCCCTCAGAACTAATCCTGACATGAGTGCACAAACGAGTGTAAAGTGTGCTTGTGGTGAGAGGAGGTGAGCTTTAAGATGATTTATGTGAGGCAGAGCAGCGTTTGCCTTGTTATGGACGTGGGTAGGATGATGAAGCAGAAGTTTGGGCAATGCTGAGATGGAGAAGGACAAGAAAAAGTTCCTGAGCCGCTTGGTGTCCCTCTACCTGCGCAAAAAGGACAAACCTCTAGCTGCCGGCAGCCCTGCGCACTTTAACAGCTGCAGATCAGCAGCTGCAACAGACAACAGCAGCACCGACACTTTACCTGCGCCAAGGAACCACTGGACGGTAAAGTGATACCTCCTCATGCTGGCATCTTGATAAAGCTTGAGTAGTCTCCAGGGAGCTGTTAGTGGAGTTATTATGCACAGTAATTTTAAAATGAACAAGCAGAGAAGTGGGATTTATTAAGACAGCAAAGTGCAGGCGAGGCTGTTGCTCGTTGTTATCGCTGATTGTTTAGAAACGAGGTGCAGCTGAAACCTGCACATTCAACCAACTCTGGTTTCCTGTTGTCAAATAAAAAAAAGTCCCACGCTGTAGTGGCCTTTGGTGTGAATGTTGACGGTGTACTGCTCAAAGTTTCGCATTCTCATTACTGATTAATCATTTTTTTGTGATTAATAGATAAATTGTTTAGTTTAGGTTGAAACTAATTATTATTTTCTTATTGGATTAATCTTTGGCTGCACAATTAATTGGAATATTATTGCATATGCAATAGGACCAAGTGCAATATTCAAATTGCAGCTGCAATTCTTTGATAAAAGGTCAAATGTGAGACAAAACAGCATTATAGAGAAGTACTGTATGCTAATGTGTATGGTGCAGTCTTAGATTAATATAATATATAATATAATATATTTGTTTCAGTGACTCAATCAAAGTTTTCAGAAACCAGAATGTTTTCATGTTGATCGTTTTGTCCAATAAACACTGTAAGATAAAAAGATAATCAAGAGTCAATTAGGTAGAAATAATGAAAAGTAAATGCTTCAAGTTACAACTGAGTTTCAACCAGGGCATGTTTGGTGTTTTTGCTTGTTTAATTACTTAATTCATCAGTAATCTTTTGTGAAAATGACTGTCAGTTAATTTGCAGTCAACTAATTGACTCATGTACTCAATGTACTCATTCTACCAGTTTAATCCATAAAATGACAAATGCCCATCACATGTTCCAAAGTGATGCATTTTAATTTTTTTTTAATCAAATATGTGGTGTTTTTACTCCGTAAATTAGTCATTCATTAATTATAATTAATTGACTAATAAGTTCAACACTGTTTTTTTTAATCATATGATAATTTCAACACTACTTA
>JAJHUR010092775.1:0-14507 GCA_027495735.1 Lutjanus campechanus
CCCCGGCTCTCAATTAGTCGACTGTTTAGTTGAGGGTCAAACAGGACACTAACAGTGCAGGACTGTAGGCAGCTGGTGTGTGCGCATGAGGAGGAGATCTACATGGATGTACCTCTCAAGCTGACTTTGTCCTGAATCTCTCCCCTAAGTGCACTCAGAAAACCATTGTGAGGCTCAAAGGTGTGAAATCAATTAGAGGGAGAGGCCGACTTTCAGGGTATCAGCAGGTTTCACAAAGCCAAATTTAAAGAGCTTTTTAATGCTACCTGGAAGTGAATTGAAGATCAATTTAACAACTAAAATATAGAACAAAAAATGGTAAAAAACTAGGTCATTTCTGACTGAAAAAGAAATATCAAATGCAAGTCATTAAGTGTAAAAAGGGAGGACTGTATCGCAGTCTTAAACTCACAGTCTTTATTTGAAAGCATATTTAATGTAAGATAACTGCCATTCCTATTAAGATTTATTAACATAGTGGCTTTTGTATTATTTCACATTATTTTAATCTAT
The DNA here is from genome assembly GCA_027495735.1 of Lutjanus campechanus. Classification (NCBI taxonomy): domain Eukaryota; kingdom Metazoa; phylum Chordata; class Actinopteri; order Lutjaniformes; family Lutjanidae; genus Lutjanus; species Lutjanus campechanus. Next base: position 514 of record JAJHUR010092775.1, read on the forward strand.
GTCAAATTATGTAATTAATTCATGCCAAATTATGCCGTCAGTAAATATGGGACCACAAGAAGAATCTCTAAATGTCGACACTTTAAATTAAAAGTACAGTATGAATCCTTAATGATGGAATATAAGACTTTACATTTAATTCATTTGAAAAACACACAGACTTCAAGATAACTCATTTCATATAAGTACATTTAAGCATATTCTTCATCATCATATAATAGATAGTAGGTGTGTCTTGATTCTCCAAATCCGCGGTTCGATTTGACTTTTGATTTTTTTTTTTCAGATCTGCACTGATGGCTGTGCCATTGTTAGACTATGGAGTCTTGATTGGTAAAGACTGTCAGATCGTTGGTTTTATGCCGCGACAAACTGTCATTTACATTGTACTGTTTTTAAAAAAAATAATTCTTCTTTAAAAAGTCTATGTGGTATCAAGTGTGATATAACAGCCGGTAAACTATGCTATGTCATCTCTGAAGTGCTGCTATTTTCTTCTGACACGTGCCAGATGCCGTAAGTAGAACTGCCAATTATGCCATTGATTTCAATTATTGAAACTGATAGCTTGTTTCAGTTGATTTTTGATTTAATACTGATACTGTGACACCCCTAATCAGTGGACAAGACCTTGTGGAGATAGAGGGACAGCACAAACAGATTTTAGGTCTAAAGATCTAAACAGTATGTGGCCGGATATATTTTGAACTTACCTTATCTGAAACTATCTAAATCTTTCTGACACGAGTCTAAACAGGCCTCACAAACATCCTCTTCGTGCAGCCTAAAAGGGAAACAAATCAGTAAAGGACGGTCACGAAACAAATCTATACAGGCAGCTGTTTACATTTGGAAATGATTTTAGTGGGGAAAATGCGTCTAGAAAAGAGGAAGTCAAAAAGAAGTCGATAAAGATGGCACCCTCAATTTCCTCTTAAAACACAGAGGCAGGCTGATTGCATTTGAGAGAGAGAGTTGGGCGCGCCTCAGCATCTCCTAATGCGTCTGTAAATTGAGTTGGAAAATGACGACGTCTGTTGTCTGCACTTGGGATGGAAGCCAGGGAGGCAGAAAGCTTTGCTGAGGAGAACATCCTCCCCATCACTGTGTTTTAGACCCACGCTATTAACCAGCAGACCTCCACTTGTGTCCAACACTATCCACTATACTTTTGTTCCACATCACCTCATGCTCAGAAACACAGAACCTCATAATACTCTTTATTTTTCTATACCCTTTTCCCCTTTTTGTGTCTGCTGCATCGTATTTCCCCTCTCTTTCTATCTTTAAATCAGACAATAAATGACTGCGTTAATAGAAAAGAACAGTTGCCTGCTTTATGATGCGTTATTTTGTGCATTCATGTTATCTGTAGCAGCACACTGGAAGGCTGAGAGGTGTTAGCGGGTGCATAAATAGAGATGACTCTGTTTTTTTGTGTCCATTATGAAGGAGCTGTGGTGGTCAGCTCTGAGAGCAGCAGCGATAAGGATGCTGCCTGAGCATTTGCCAAGCATCCATTTCCTCTTTACTCGAGTCTAAAAGGCGGACACAGGTACACATACACACACGCACATACACACACAGACAGACTGCTGTCCTCATGTTCCCTTTACTCAAAGGTGAACATCAATATCTGTCCAATTAAATAGGTTAACAAAACAAGATTATGTCTTTACCCCGGCCTCTCTGACTCGATCTCTTTTTATGGACTTATTTCTAAATTGTTGTTAGCATAGCGGTGAATACCAGAAGCTCTTTTAAATGGGATGCAATAACACTAAATGGGCCTCTGGTCGCTCTGCTTACTGCAGCTCTCCAGCAGCTCATATGATAATTATCAGATAACATAACTAACATAATGGTTTTCAATGTGCAGATTTCTCTCAGTTAAACAATGGTATTTGAGATGATAAACCAGAACAATTATCAGCATATAAAGTAAGACTGATAAGATCACGATTATGTTCATTGTCGGTTTATCTGTAGATTCTGTTCTCAATTAATTGATTACTCGTTTGGTTCATAAAATGTGAGAAAAGGGTGAAAAACGTTGATCAGGAGACGTCCTCAAATGTCTTGTTTTGTCCACAACCCAAAGATATTCAATGCACTGTCACAGATGACTACAAAAAACAGAAAATATTCACATTTAAGAGGCTAAAATCAGAGATTGTGGACATTTTTGCTAAAAGAAGTTACTCACAACGGTTAATTGATTATTAAAATATTTGCCAATTTATTTAACAGTTGATTAACAATCAAATAGTCATAGCAGTTCTAAAAATCATATTTTGTCCTTTCTTAAATTGCATGTTTTTGCTTTTTTATATTCTTTTACAGTAAAAATGTCGGCCTTTAGCTGTGCTTCTACCCCTCGTCTACTGTATTTAGAGACAGGAAACAAATGGCTTCATTATAACCTTGTAAGAATAGTTGAGAGAAGCATTTTTCACTGAAATCAATAGCAAATAGCAGGGGTATCTCACATTCACATCCTCTCTCTCACACACACACACCTACTGTATGTGCACACAGTCAAAGACACACCCGTTACGGCGTGCTGCATGTGAACGTACGGCGGTGAATTCCCTCATCATCGTCTTTCCTCTCCGCTTTATCTCCACCATTCGACTGAACGGTGTGACCGCACCACTGCTCGACAAATGCATTAGAAACAGCGGCGGAGATTTTAATGTGTAAGCGCCGACCCCTCGGCTGTCACATTCAAGACACATTCACACACACTCTTTCTCTCTCTGTCTCTCTCTTACATGAGCACACAAGCCGCACACCCACACAGCTGCGATAAGGCCTGAGCGCTGGTAGTCATTTAGTTCAGCTTTGTCTTTTCATAGCGTCTCCCTGATGAACTGCAAAAAATGCTAACACTTGCACTATTTGAATTATTAGCAAAACGGCACAGCTTTAACTTAATCCAGCGATGCTTATAATCTGTGCTCCGTGTGTGTGTGTGTGTGTGTGTGTGTGTGTGTAGCCGAATATGAATGGAAGAAAAAGTGGGTATGTAAATGAGAGAATGCTGCTTATCTCGCTACAAAAGTGTGTGTGGCTGCGTGTGTGTGTGTTTAAGAAGGTACCCACCTCTGAAAGCTGCTCCTTCGCAGAGATATTATATTAGACTAGTGTCACAAGAGAATTGATGTGGGGGAAAATGAACACAGACTTTAGAGAAGTCATTGCTCTCTTTGTGTCAAAGTATAAAGAAATACAAGCATAAATCAAACAAACAAAATTGCCATCACTCGATATCTCCTCTAAGATTACAGTGAAACATTGGTTTTTGTGCTTCAATAAAACCACTGCATGTCTCTTGACTTGTCCTATTGACTGTTATAAATCAGGAGCAGCAGCAGTGTTTTATGGACGGCCCAGGATCGCTCCCCCCTTTCTCCCTCTTTTCTCTTATGTAAGTATATTATTTGATTGTCTGGCCTTTGGTTTAAGTGCAGATCTATAAATTTACAAGTTCCTGCCTGATGCTTACAGATGATTCTGGCACAGAGGCGTGCCAAAGGCGCACTAACCCTGATGACTCCTGCAGGTTGCCAGTTCTGGGCAGGGCAGGGCCGGCCTGGCTGGCTGGCTGGCTGGCTGGGCGGATGGATGGATGGATGGATGGGCGGATAGCTGGAAAGCGGGCTGGGCGGCCGGCTGGGTGCTGGGCTGGCGAGGCAGAGAGCTGTAAAGAAACAACAAGGTCAGCTCTTTAGCAGAAACACATTCAGCACCTTAATGCTGTGAAAATGCCGACGTTCTGAAGATGGTGGACGTGGAGCTGAAGGGACTCCGGCGACTCCCAAGCGTCGTAGCTATCTAAAGCGGAGAGTCGAGTTTGATTTTCAAAGCTAAGTGTAGGCTCTTTTTCCAGGTGCCGGGAAACACAATCATCAACTGTTACAGTAAGGCGGTTTGACATAATGGCTCCTACAGTCTAGGTATATTGAGCTTGGTAATTATGGATTAGCAGAGATCTCCGGTGAGCAGAGACTTCCCCTGACACAAAGCAGTCAGTAAAAAGCAAAAGCAGGATTACTCTCACATGGAGTTAGCACAAACACACAGAACAAACACATACAGACACATACACACAGACATGCGCAGCTATACACGCACACACCTTAGACCTACACACTCTCGTCGGCCATCACAGACAGTGTGCCGGCTCGGCAGCCATTTTGCAGGGCTGCTCTGGAATGTTCAATTAGGGTAATTGTTGCTTACGCCATCATTTCTCAGCATTACAGACATCATATATGCAACAAAGTGCCAGTTCGGTCACCAAGCGGCTACACTCACCTCCAAATTATAAAAAAAGAATCCTGATTCTGCGTCTCCCATGTCTTTTGTCAGCGCAGAGGCCCCGTAGTGTAAACCAGGATGTACATGACGGGCCGGCATGTCAGTTAGTGTGCAGCCATGTGTGACTCCACATGGCGTAGATGTATGTACGCTGCACGGCACGTATGTGGCGAGGAGTAATGGGGGGGTGGGAGGGAGGGAGGGGGGGGGCACGCCCTACAGATTGTCAGTGCTCACATATGGAGGGGGGGTGGTGGGGGGGGGTGAGTGTGTGCATGTGAGCTCAGAGAAAAGAGAGGAAATGGGAAGGGTGAGAAATGGAATAAAATGGAAGAGGAGGGAGACAGAGAGGGAGAGGAGAGAGGAGAGAAGGGCACTGAAAGAGAAATGTACAGTTTGTTCTCGTCGCCACCATTTTTACACACAGACCATGCAGTTTGGTCACTGTCAATTCGGTTTTTGGAGAAGCCGTGCGGTAAAGATGTAGATGATGACACTCTTGTGATATATAGAATACTCAGAGAATAGAGGACAATGGCAGCCCACACCTGTCACGCACCATACGCTGTCATAACCTAAAAGATTTCAGTTGTCTGTCTTTATCAAATACCGAATTGTGCTTTTGCAGGTTACTGCACGCTGAACAGTCCAGTGTCACTGTAGGTGGATGCATGACCTGTGCACTTGCATGTCCAGAGTTCGAGCCCAGCTCTCCACCCATGTAGACCCTCTCTAACCTAACTTTCTTGTCTCGCCCACACGGTACCGACCAATAAATGCCACAAAAATGATCTGAAAAAGATGGAATCGTCACTTCTTACATAAGAGATATTTTTGTCCAGAGAAAATGGGTCTGCATCTGAATGCAGAATATTGTCTTTTTTGAATACGGAATAATGCCGTTTAAGAGTTCACCTATCTGATACAGCATCTGTTTAACCAAAAAAAGGTTTGACTAGTCCTAAAACACCGATCTACAGTAGTACAAACTACCCCCCCACCCCCCCCCACACACACAAAGATCTGCAATCACATGGGCAGGATTTAACAAAGGCCACATAAGGATAAGAGGACATCTATCACAGGCGTTGACACAAAGAGAGGATTGAGAATCTCGTGTCATATGGATGGGGTTGAACCAGTCTGCAGCCTTGTGAGACGGAGGCTGAGCGAGGCTCCGCTGGTGCTGCATGCATGACGGTGGAAAGAGTCGGGGTGGGATGACGACCGGCTGTCAAACAGGACAGGTTGAATAAGGGCGTCAGGCGCTGAGAGGGAAGAGAAGAAGAGCGAGAACACGGCGGCGCAATGCGCACATGTGATCTTTTGGAGACGGAGAAGGCCACCTTACAGGACGAGCTCAGACGTGAGGATCAGACACACACATGCTTACGGAGGCGCCCTGCATATACGTGACCATTCAACATACGAGCCCTCCCCCCTAACTCCCCTCCTCCCACCCCCACCCACATGCACACACTCGCTCAGAGTATGACACGAGACTGCACATATGATCCGCCACCCCTTTGTCTGGGTTTATCGGTCAGTAATGGCCGGCAGTTCGGCACATTACGGTCCTGCTCCCATTCTTTTCCTCTTGCTCACAAACACATGCGTGCACACACGCACACACACACGCACACACTCTCTCTCTCTCACACACACATGCACACCGGCAGTCATGTGCATGGCAGATGACCCCTCCTCAAACACATGTGTTTTAAACTCATTCTCTATGGTAACGTCTATCACACAGTACAGTAGTGTCATGACCGCCCACCACCACCACTCTTCTCAGCATCCGTGTCCTCAGAGCACACCCCCACCCCCACCACAACCCCAACCCCCCACCCACCCGGGTGATCATCTGCTGTGACCGTGTCCTCCTATCACCGTGAGTCAGGAGTGTTCGACAGCGATGGGTGGGTGGGAGGGTGGGGGTGGTGATGGTGTGTGTGTAGGGGGGGGGGCACCCTATTTGACTTCTTTCCTTTTTTCCGATCAGACGTGATTGCTGACAGGGAGAACTTTCCCACCCATCAGCAGCAGCGGTGTGAGCAGTGCTATAGCGCCAGACAGAGGGGACCCTTTGTCTCCCACCACAACCACCACCATCATCACACTGGGAGAGATGGCGTATGTACACACATGTATACTGTACATTCTGGCATGGCTGCAAACACACACACACACACACGCACACACACACACACCTCCACATACACATACACATACACACACACACACACACACACACACACACACACTCGCTGACAATGCGCTCACACACTACACTGCTACACTATCAGTACAGTTTTGAAACATGGGATACAAAAGTGACAACACGCACATCCTGGAGTACGTCAACGGCTGTACACCTGTGTATGTTCATCTGTTCACTTAAACACATCCTCTATGTGGAAACAATGTGGAATCACTTAATTGTGCATGTGTACAGCATGTGTGTCAAAGTGCATGTGTGTGAGAGTGCATGTGCGTGTCCTCAGACTCACCTGGCAGCACCCCTGGAGCTGGTTGTCGTGGTAATGCAGCCTCAACTGGGGGTTGCAGAGCTGTGACACCTGATGTCCCTCCTCCCTCCTCACTCTCACTCTCTCTGCTGTAGTATAGGATCAGTAGCTACACCCTAGCACTGACAGAAGAGGGGGAGACAGAGAGGAGGGGTTCTTATCGAGCCTGGCGGAGCATACCACCAGCCGCACGCAGACGAGGGGACGCCAGGGGGCAGAGCTGGTAGGGACGACCCTGATAACGCTCCGTCGAGCTGCCTCCGAACCACCCTGCTGTCTGCGCCCAGATGGTCTCTCCCGGCTCCCACTGCTCTGATTGGACGGCGTGCTTCCTCCTTCATCAAAATGTAAAATTCCAAGACAGAGAGAGTAGTGCAGCGTTTGTGTGTGTGTGAGAAAAAGAGAGTGTGTGTCTGAGAGAAAGACAGACAATGCAAGAGAAAAAATGTGTGTACCTTCTGCGTGTGTTTCAGAAATATTTGTCATGCAGACTAGCATGACTGTATGCATGAATATGAGTGTGTGTGTGTGTGTGTGTGTGTGTGTGTGTGTGTGTGTGTGTGTGTGTGTGTGTGTGTGTGTGTGTGTGTGTGTTTGCCTGCACGTAAATGTGTGTGTTTGTGCCTTTGTGTCAGGGAGACGATATACAGGATGCCATTGTCTGTGTGGGCGTGTGATAGAAGAAGAGGTAGTCGAGGGAGAGACACAAGACAAAGAGAGCGAGAGATAGGAAGACATGGTGAGTGTGTGTGTGTGTGCGCGCGCGCATGTGTGTGTGAGAAAGAGAAAAAGAGAGCAGTGTGTACGGCCTGAGAGCTGTCATCATTAGTCTCTCTGCAGTGGCTGGTGTTGGGCTGCAAAGGGGCTTGTCAGTCAGTTTCTGTCACAACATGTCACACTGAACGGACACACACACACACACACACACACACACACACTCACACCCACCCTCACACACACATGTACACTTACACACAAAACACACACACACACACTTTCCCAGAGGGTATCATGTCAAGATGGGGGTCGGTTTGCTCTGACAAGCTGATCCAACCCCCCTACACCCGACAACCTTTCACCCCGCTCCCTTTCACTGACTTGCCTGCAACGGTGTCACGCGCAGGATCAATCCTAGATTCGTCACTTTCACTGTGTACCAAAAACATCCGACAAAGGGTACACTCTTAGAAAAAAAGGTTCCAAAAGGGTTTTTCCTGAAGGGCTGAGGTTCTACCCAGAACCATTTGCTTCTGAAGAACCTTTTTTGGGGGCAAGGGTTCCAGTTCCAGTTTGCACACCTTATTTTGAACCAAACAAAAATAACTTGGTTCTGAACCCTAAAAGTTGGTTCCTAGCTGCAATCAAAGAATAGCAGGTTTTCCTGAGGAACCCCCTCTGCTCCACTCAAACTGATGGAAACATGAGCTAGTTTGCAAGATAACACCAAGGTTCCAAGAATCGACAACGGAATCAGTTCAAGAACCAGAGCTAATTTGGTGTAAGGCAGGGGTCTCAAAACTGCTGGCCCGGGGGCCATTTCTGACCCCTTTTTTTCTAGTTGTACCATACCAATTAAATCTACCCCTCAATTGAATATAATTGATATAAAAACACAATTCTGTTTTTAATGAATGCATTGTATGTATGTATTTCTGATGAACTGCATCTTGCAACATGTTATGGGATATTATTTGTCCAGAAAAGAATAGCTTGTTCAACAATATTTCTCTATCAGCAAACACAGATACAGAGCAGATTAGCAAGTCATCAAGTGACATTTATAATCAGTTATGTGACACACTTAAGAGTTTTCACCGCATTTGACAAAAGTACGGACGAGACCGACAATGCTAAGATAGCCATTTTCATCAGGGGTATTAATGACCACTTCAAAGTGACGTTGCAGTGTATTTGTGAGTATAAAGAAAATATGGAAGTAATGGAAACAAAAAAGCACATATTGCACTTTCTTTCAGCACTTAAATGTTGAAGTGCCCCGTCTACGAAATGACAATATGATCAGTAGCCCCGAGCCAGTTTGAACTTGAGACTCCTGGTGTCAGGATTATGGGTGGAACCATTATTATAGAAGCGGGTGATGCAGAAGATGGTTCTAGTCATAACCATTTATGTTGGGTTATAGTTCGAACTCTCTAAAAGCTCCAAGCAGAACCCTTTAGAAAAGATTATACCAGGAACCTAAGAGGGACAGGCCGAAGGACCCTTTTACGGTTCTAGTAGGCACCTTTATTTCAAAGAGTGCAGGATAAGGCGAGGTGGGAGAGGAGCACAGCACACTGAAAGGCAGTAAAAAAGGGCGACAGAGTGGCAAGAGGCAGATGGCAGCGAGCGCTCACACACGGCCGAGTCTCCTGAGAACTAACCGGTAAAATACTGCTGACTCACTGTACTCTGGCAGGCCCTAAAACACACACAGATTAACCTCCACAGCCACTGAAGACTATTCAGAACCAAAAAAAATATGGATTACTGATAATATCAATGCAGGGGTGAGCAAAAAAGATCACACAACAAACAAGCGTTTCGTTCCCATCCAATCGATCCCCTGTAGTTCGCTGCAGAGGGGAGTTTTATCCTCGCACATAAAACAGACCTTCCCTTTTTCCTGGCTTTTCTCTGTCTCTCTCCTGCTGCCGATTTAATTACCTTCTATATTTATCGGAGCTCAAGATGCTATTTTGGTTTCGAGACTCTTGTCACTGATATCGGGAGGCTACATTATTCAGAGTGAGAGCACCAGGGGCCGTCACACACAGAACAAGAGCGCTGTTGTTAACCCTATGGAGAAGGACGGAGGATATGTCACACTTGCGACATGGCTGATTGTGTGTTTGTGTGTAGCCTACCCTCCTTGTTTTATAAACTGTGAAGCCGAGTGTGCATACAGCTGGTGTAAGTAAGGTGTGGTCCGTTTTTCTTGTGTCTCCATTTTCTGACTGCTTCATCTCAAATCTCAGCTCAGAGCATCGGTAGAGAAGAATATTTCACAAAGACGCACACAAACACCCACCATCTCCAGACACAAACAGGTTACCACAACGTAGAGGTGCACGTATGCTCGTGCACAGCGTGCCCGCACGCACACAAAGCAACACACACAGCTGGTATGGATCGGTGTCCTCCATATTTGGTTGTGATTTATGATTGCTCTTCAGCAGAGGCCACAGTCATCTGGGAGATGATGGCCATATTGATCTGATAAACAGTTTCATTTACTGCCATAGCCCGCCATTCATACTCACGCTCACACACACCCTGGCATGTGCACAATCACACACACACAGCAAAGACACATAGATTCACAGCAGGAATAACCCAGCTTTCTGCTTCATCAATTCCCCACCTCCTCCACGTCTGCTTTTCTGTTTCTCTGCTCTTTCTCTTCTCCTCCCCCCAGGCCACCTCACCCTCTCCTCTGCTCTCTACGCGCTTTAACCCGTTCCTCTTCTGCCCTCGTTCTCGTTCTTTCCACCAGCATCCTCTGCCAGTCACCTGGTTCTCGACCAATATTCTCCCCCGTGCATCGTGGCCTCTTTGTGTCTCTGTTAAGCTCCACATGATAAGGTTATATCTCAGTTTGCCAGCGTTTTCCAGCAAGCATTTGACGGCAACATGCTCGAGGTGGCTGACATGTACAATATAATATCATGACTTGTTCAGAAGACATATTGAGGCATTGGTTAAGATTTTAAAGTCTATCTTGAAGCATGTATGTTGAAAGAGTTAGTGGATGCTTTTATCTTTCTGTCTGTCCATTCTGGCCAAGAAGTACATTAACATTAATACTTATGTTTATAGTGAGACTATAATATAAGAGGTGGGGGAAACATCTGCAGTCCTAGTTTAGCCAAAATTAATATAAGGCTTCAGTGTTAGACAAAAGCATATCTTCATCCTGGCATCCGAATTAAGATTATTGCAGTTTTATCAGGATAACAAACCTACACACGCTTGCCAGTGAGCTGAGGTAGGTGACTCAAGTCAGACATAAGTCGCAGATTTGCGGACTTGAGACTTGCTTTGCTAACATTCAAAAAATACTCAAGCTGACTTGAGACAAATGACCCAAAAGGACCTGACTTTCTTCTATATTTGCATTTCTTTAGATCATGAATCGTCTGTTTCGTTTCGGAAACATGACTAGGTGATTTCTACAGTGATGCGCAGAAACCTGACAATCTACTAGAACGCAGTATCATGAAGGTACTAGCCTAAAAATAACAAAATTTGGAAATTCAAGTATAATGTTGTGAAGGGTGCAGTGGTATGCAAGGTGAGTTCAAAAATCAATGACCCGACCACCACATCATCCAACTTCATCCATCACTACAAAACCCACAAAGAAACATACGTGAATGTGACATAACCAGTTAAATTATGCAGACATGTTACTAGCTAACACTGCTGCATGAATTTCGCTCCCATGTGCAACTCTTGTGACCCCACTTTCCGTTGTTGTTCATCTTGGAGGCTTGTTATTGATGCCACAAAAGGTCAAGTATCAGTTAGATTTATAAGGTGTAAGCAGGCTGTAATAGTTGTGTTACTATTGAAAATGAAACCTAACTTTTCATGGCTGCTGTCTTTTAGCGGATTCAAATGTGGAAACGGGGTAGAATTTTGTATGAGTTGAATTGTGACTTGCTTGGCCGGAGCAGTGACTCAACTTGACTTGCTTTATTCTCACCACAGTACCTTGGGACTTGCTTGAGACCCACCAATGCTGCACAGCCAGTAAATACTGTCTGTGGAAACAAAAAGAGGGAATTATGTACAAAAAGATGGTGGAAGATAACCTCTTGATTTACTAACTCAGCTTGCTAAAGCCTCATATTAGCTTCAGCTAAACTCTGAAATGCATTTTTCCACAGAGGAATAAGCTTAAAACTTCTCTTTCTGGATTTATTTTTTCATTTGCAAAAACAACTCAAACAACAACAAAACAAATCGTGTTTTTGTGCACTCCAGAGAATATCAATCAAATCGCTGTTGGGTTGTTTTGATGAGATACCTCTGAATTGTTTAATTTTCCTTAATCATGCTTCTTTTATTGTGCAGTCAATAGAATATCAAACAAAGCGGTGTTGGTTTATTGATTTTAAGAATGACTATTATCTGTTTTTGCAAATGAAGTCTTCGTATGCAAGTGCAACACTATTCATTTCTTGAAGAAAAAAATATGGAGTGCTGCACGGGGTTAAAAAAAGTAGTGTCGGTAATGTGTAAAAAACAGAATAAACATTCAGGTGCTCTTCAAGGATAGGGCCAATAATTAGATGAATATGAAACAAACAATGACTGGCAAGCTTGCTGATAATGACAGTGCAAAGTAATGGATGGACGTCTGGAAAGATTTGAGGTTATAAATAAAAATCCTTTATTAGTTCGTGGATACGCCAACACATTTCAACACAACAGAGTCTTTATCAGAGCATAGGGCGCTGTGTATTATTAACATCTTCCTGGGGCTGGGTAATATAGCTGAAAGATTTATCAGGATAAAATGTTTCATTCCAGTTGATATCGATAATTACTGGTAATTTTCGATGGCCCACTTTTAATCAAGAAAAAAAAGAGCTGAATATAACCACTTTATTTTGAATTTAGCCATTTTGCTTTAAATTGAAACACTGTATATCAACTGTCTCTTATACACATCTAGATGTGTATAAGAGACAGGATAACGACGTGTGACTTTTTCCACTACAATGTTTTTGGGATGCAAATATATCACTCTTTTTGAACACATAATGTTTTGGGAAGAGAAACGTTTTATTTTACTGGGTCTAGCAAACCTGCCGGACTACTTTCGGCTTGACCGAAGCTGGACGAGAACTCTGCTCACAGGACGCTGCCAGGGGTAAGTCAGTGTGATTGCATGACACTGGTGATGAGGATGCCATACAGATTCATGTCAAAAATCCCGAACTATCCCTTTAATAAAATCTACATTTACACAGATTTTCTGTGTTGGTAAAGGCAAACCTACATCATTAGCTATACAAATAGTTTCTGCTTTGCTTTTACTACGATTGTACATCCACACAGCAGCATGCAGCTTTAGTAAGAAACTGATATTACTATGACATAGAAAAATAGTGAGCTAAGGCAGTTGCCAATGGGCCAGTGACAGGGTCAAAATTAATGGCAGCAATCATGGCACTGGTGTTGCAACACAGTGCTCCACCACAATAGCCAAAAAGTCAAGTGTGGCAAAATAGTGATATGTTAGTCCCAGGCAGTTTAAAATCATAGCCAATAACAAAATTACCTTGGCTGTTTCACAAGTTAAAAATTGTAGCGTGTCAGTCAGTGTCGTCCATTGCAGCAATGATAGACCACAGTCATATTAAAACAGTCTTCATTTCATTAGTCCATTATACTTTTAATTCAATTTTTTTTTCATACTGATGTCAGGAATTAATCCGGCATTAGAAGGACTAATGTTTTCCAGAGTTTCACTCCTGTTTAATTGGTGTGATGGGTCAAACTGCCTTAATTAGCCCTACTGCTAACTCTAAAATTAGTCAGAGTTTGATGGCAGTCTAAACGTTTATTCAAAGACTTTTCCAGGCTGAAAAGAACAGCACTCTGGGATGAAACGCTAGTGTATACTTGTGCTTTTTTGGAATGAAAATGGCCAAATGTAAAAGTATACTGAACATCAAACCTCAAAATCAGTCAAACTGCCTTTATATGTTTCAGTCTGAGTGTGTGTGTGTGATTTTGTGAGTAAACAGATAATGTTCGTCGAGTGAAATGGAGAAAAACACACACCAGTGAGTGCACAACATATTCACACACACACAAACACACACACACACTAGAAGGCTTTCAGTTTCTAAATCAATCCCACATCCGTAGCTAATGCAGTGCTGGGCCCTCTTCAGGAAGCATTAGGCCTATTAGTCAAAGTGCGTACACATTCCTGTATGTGTGTGTGTGTGTGTGTGTGTGTAGAAGCCGCACACTCAGCAGTAGCCGATCTCAGTGGATCCTGTGGGGTCAGCAGGTGCAACAGGGAATGAGGGACCATCTTATTGTGTATATGTCTGTGTGTGTGTGTATGCGTGTGTGTGTGTGTGTTTGTGTGTATGTTCCCTCCCCTCGATATCCTCT
>JAJHUR010092775.1:14527-33700 GCA_027495735.1 Lutjanus campechanus
TCGCTCCCATGTGCAACTCTTGTGACCCCACTTTCCGTTGTTGTTCATCTTGGAGGCTTGTTATTGATGCCACAAAAGGTCAAGTATCAGTTAGATTTATAAGGTGTAAGCAGGCTGTAATAGTTGTGTTACTATTGAAAATGAAACCTAACTTTTCATGGCTGCTGTCTTTTAGCGGATTCAAATGTGGAAACGGGGTAGAATTTTGTATGAGTTGAATTGTGACTTGCTTGGCCGGAGCAGTGACTCAACTTGACTTGCTTTATTCTCACCACAGTACCTTGGGACTTGCTTGAGACCCACCAATGCTGCACAGCCAGTAAATACTGTCTGTGGAAACAAAAAGAGGGAATTATGTACAAAAAGATGGTGGAAGATAACCTCTTGATTTACTAACTCAGCTTGCTAAAGCCTCATATTAGCTTCAGCTAAACTCTGAAATGCATTTTTCCACAGAGGAATAAGCTTAAAACTTCTCTTTCTGGATTTATTTTTTCATTTGCAAAAACAACTCAAACAACAACAAAACAAATCGTGTTTTTGTGCACTCCAGAGAATATCAATCAAATCGCTGTTGGGTTGTTTTGATGAGATACCTCTGAATTGTTTAATTTTCCTTAATCATGCTTCTTTTATTGTGCAGTCAATAGAATATCAAACAAAGCGGTGTTGGTTTATTGATTTTAAGAATGACTATTATCTGTTTTTGCAAATGAAGTCTTCGTATGCAAGTGCAACACTATTCATTTCTTGAAGAAAAAAATATGGAGTGCTGCACGGGGTTAAAAAAAGTAGTGTCGGTAATGTGTAAAAAACAGAATAAACATTCAGGTGCTCTTCAAGGATAGGGCCAATAATTAGATGAATATGAAACAAACAATGACTGGCAAGCTTGCTGATAATGACAGTGCAAAGTAATGGATGGACGTCTGGAAAGATTTGAGGTTATAAATAAAAATCCTTTATTAGTTCGTGGATACGCCAACACATTTCAACACAACAGAGTCTTTATCAGAGCATAGGGCGCTGTGTATTATTAACATCTTCCTGGGGCTGGGTAATATAGCTGAAAGATTTATCAGGATAAAATGTTTCATTCCAGTTGATATCGATAATTACTGGTAATTTTCGATGGCCCACTTTTAATCAAGAAAAAAAAGAGCTGAATATAACCACTTTATTTTGAATTTAGCCATTTTGCTTTAAATTGAAACACTGTATATCAAAGCACACAGGTGATGGACGTGAAAAAAATGTTAAACTATGTTTAAAGCAGCTCAGACAGTTGTTGGAAGATAAATGTTTTCATGTCGAGTTCACATAATGTAGCAATGACATCAATACTTAATAAAATCTACATTTACACAGATTTTCTGTGTTGGTAAAGGCAAACCTACATCATTAGCTATACAAATAGTTTCTGCTTTGCTTTTACTACGATTGTACATCCGCACAGCAGCATGCAGCTTTAGTAAGAAACTGATATTACTACGACATAGAAAAATAGTGAGCTAAGGCAGTTGCCAATGGGCCAGTGACAGGGTCAAAATTAATGGCAGCAATCACCACCACAATAGCCAAAAAGTCAAGTGTGGCAAAATAGTGATATGTTAGTCCCAGGCAGTTTAAAATCATAGCCAATAACAAAATTACCTTGGCTGTTTCACAAGTTAAAAATTGTAGCGTGTCAGTCAGTGTCGTCCATTGCAGCAATGATAGACCACAGTCATATTAAAACAGTCTTCATTTCATTAGTCCATTATACTTTTAATTCAATTTTTTTTTCATACTGATGTCAGGAATTAATCCGGCATTAGAAGGACTAATGTTTTCCAGAGTTTCACTCCTGTTTAATTGGTGTGATGGGTCAAACTGCCTTAATTAGCCCTACTGCTAACTCTAAAATTAGTCAGAGTTTGATGGCAGTCTAAACGTTTATTCAAAGACTTTTCCAGGCTGAAAAGAACAGCACTCTGGGATGAAACGCTAGTGTATGCTTGTGCTTTTTTGGAATGAAAATGGCCAAATGTAAAAGTATACTGAACATCAAACCTCAAAATCAGTCAAACTGCCTTTATATGTTTCAGTCTGAGTGTGTGTGTGTGATTTTGTGAGTAAACAGATAATGTTCGTCGAGTGAAATGGAGAAAAACACACACCAGTGAGTGCACAACATATTCACACACACACACACACACACTAGAAGGCTTTCAGTTTCTAAATCAATCCCACATCCGTAGCTAATGCAGTGCTGGGCCCTCTTCAGGAAGCATTAGGCCTATTAGTCAAAGTGCGTACACATTCCTGTATGTGTGTGTGTGTGTGTGTGTGTGTGTGTGTGTGTGTGTAGAAGCCGCACACTCAGCAGTAGCCGATCTCAGTGGATCCTGTGGGGTCAGCAGGTGCAACAGGGAATGAGGGACCATCTTATTGTGTATATGTCTGTGTGTGTGTGTATGCGTGTGTGTGTGTGTGTTTGTGTGTATGTTCCCTCCCCTCGATATCCTCTGGGCTCTTTATCGCTCTAAAATTATCCTCCATTTACTGGAAGACACTGGACAGACTGAGAGAAAGAGAAATATGGACACTCTAGTTTGAATGTCTTCCTGGATCACTTATGGACGCAGAACTGAGAGACAAACAGACTTCTTGCTTCGTCAAACAATCTAATTTAATAAGTGCGGATAAGTTAAGAAGTCTGACAGACAGGAAGACTGATGATGCCTCAGCTAACCAGAGAAGACGTTTTAGCTCTGTAAAACAACACAAAACAGCTGGGAAGCTCGTGTGACATAAACACTGAAGCTGGATTTATAGCTGTGTGTTAAGAGGTTAAGACATGCATGTAGTCAATGTAGCTACGCCGTAGGCTACGTATGTCACAACCACAGAGATATCACAGACAGCAAGAGCTGTGATTGGTCAACCTGGGCTGCATGTGTTTTCTCATACAAGTTTTTAATGGTGACACTGAAGAAAACATTAAAGGATGGGTTTATATTTTACATGCACGATGAAATAGTTTTTGGTCACTGTAGTTGTTCCTCCTGTTCATACTGACTTTTTAGTGCAAAAAGTCTGTGTTATTGTTTATGCACAGGAGGAGAACTGTGGAATGAATGAATGGATGTTGTATTTTCATGACTTATCCCTCATGGGAATATTCAGAAACATTAAATCAGGGGTCTCAAACTGCCTGCCCAGGAGCCATTTCTGGGATTTTATAATTATACACAACTGTATAATTCATGTGTTTGTCCTGTGTCTGACTGTGCTTCTGGTGTTTGGGGTTTCCGTGAACATACAAGTTGTATCACTGTGCATCACAGAGCTATTTGATTCTTATCAGGATTCCATAAATTCACTTTACTTTTGGCCATTAGGGGAGACACAGGATGGGAGCCTTCAAACACCAGACATAAATGTGAAATGCTTTGACTTTAGAATAGACTTGTGAGGATGTCAGATCACAGAGTCACTAAAAAAGATATTTAATTGGGACATTTTGTGTGGTCATCCCTGGGCTAACGAGATTAAATCCTTATCTCAATTGAATGATCTGTCGTTTATTTTTGTAACACGTAACTTTGTTATATTCAGGAGATCAGGAATAAAATAAAATTTCTCATGCACAGAAAAAAATGGTCTGTTGATATATGGTATATACTACTTGCCACAATGTAGAACCTTATGTGAAGTATAACTTTAACAAAGATCCTTATGTGCACAGTTACATGCAGGAACATTACCATTAACCCTAGAGACCGTCAGGTTTAATGCCACTCGAGAGGAGGACAGACTTTCTTTGCTGTGTGAGCTCGGTAAAATTGAGTTTTGAGTTTTGTTTTGCTGTCCTGCCTACGAGGACTTAAGGGATGTACTTTTTTACTAAAATGTCCTACATTTATGTTGATTTATTTTGGCTGGATGAGTATGAGAAACTTGAGCTGTGCTTTAGAAAGAGAACTTCCTTGTAGGAGATTTTATTTGTCAATCTTGGGAGAGGAGGCAAAGTATTCTTCTTAAGACTGAGCTGAACTGATATTCTATGTCGAGAAAAGAGGAACTTCTTCAACAATATTTCTCCATCAGGAAGCAAACACAGTGACAGAGCAGATTAGCTAATTATCATGTGACATTTATGGTCAGTTACACGTCAAGTTTTCACCCCATATTCTGTGCCACTTGATGAAAGCACAGACAAAACAGATGATGCTCATCTTTGCCATTTTCATCAGGGGCATTAATAACAGTTTCAATGTAACCCATGCACAGCTAATTAATGTATACAAATAAAATCAGTGTTTAAAAAAATGCCATAAATATGTTAGTAATAGAAATACAGAAATATTGTGCTTTCTTGCTGTAATTGAATGTTGACTATAGTCCATTCAAAGTATTTCTTCATTCCTATAAAATCTAAATAAGGAACATGAACGTCTGCAAACAATATTTGTCGCATATCATGATATAAAGGACAATATAAAGTAAAATGAATTAGTTATTCCCCCACCTCATTTGGATCATGGTATTCACAAATTCTTTCATGTTGAGTTACACCTCTGTATTGTCCTGATTCAATATGTAGTGGTAATATACCACATCTTAACTGTGCACAGAGCGATTTCTGACTTTTAGGAAAATTAAATTGTGTGCATTTAGCCCAGACTTGGTAATTAAACTCAACCAAATCTACCTTTGCTTTTTGGAAGTACGTCTTTGACTTCTTCACTCCTCACAGCCAGTATGGACAGGACGAATGATCACAGTAACCTGTTGCAATATACATATAGACATACAGTCTATATGTAAAGGTAAACATGGACATTGCACAGCACTGTTTCATATTCATTAATGAGACATGTTGAAGTAGAAGCTGCCAGGATGAAATTCTAGTTATGTAAGAACAAGTGTAGCCCATTGTCACTTTATATCACAAAGTCATGAAAGGATATAAATACTGTAGGGAAAATAATTAAAGCATTTCATGACCTGGTCACAAACGGTATGTCTAGAGTTGTAGTGGTGCTATCAGCAGGCAGAATCCGTCGCTGAACTATAAATCAAAACCTAGGCCGTAGGCGTCTACAGCAGGACTCCCATTAACCCCTTTTGTCAACTATAAATTCAGCTGAGGTTGTTTGACTCGTCATACTACGTAAACCATATTGCCTTGCAGATGCAGAGGAGTCTCACTGGCCTTGTATTAAGGGGTCAGTTAAATCATTTTTCAGACAAAACATAAGTTATCTCCCTCTCCCCCTGGTGGTATCTAGCCATTCAAAGTTTCGCCCCGGCTTTGAGATATCCATTTTAGAGACTTGTGCCATCATCCCAGCACAACAGGTGTGAATGGGATTTTGATTGTGGGGCGCTAAGCTTATGTAAATTATATTCAGAAAATAAAATAGCTTCATGTCTTTCCCAAAACAGTGTCCATGTTAAGGGCTGTCCACACCTCACCTTGCGAGGCAGCTGGATTCACAAGATTGTGTGAGAATCCCTCCTGCCAGGCTTCATGTTATCTGGTTGTGTCTGTACCAAAAGATGTGCAGCCAATCAGCTTCCTAGGAGGGTTTTAGGTGTGACGACACCAAAAAGTGTCCATGGAAGAGTTGATCTGATTAGCTGAAGTTAGTCCGTGTTAGATGTGATGGAGGTCATCCAATCACTTGCTAAGTGATTTTTTTGAAATTGCCCGCCCTTTTCCAAATAGTTTCTAAGGTCAACTTCTCAGATGGTTCAGTGTAACAAACCATCTGGTGTGTCAGGTTAGTCCTCACCAATAATGACAACTATGACAACTATAATGAAACAATGTGACCATACACACCGATGAACGATAATGTTCTATAAACAGTGGTACCAAGCTCATAAAAAACAAAAAACCAGGAGGATATTGGCTCATGAAATTCTTCACAGATGATAGGACTTAGGAGAATCCAACACTCTGTTACAAGAGTTGTCATCTTCTGAAGACAAATTTTATTCATACTTTCATATGAGTCAACATCAGTTTAATGTTATCCTGACTACTGTCAAAGAGGATATCAATAAGGACCGAACAAACTTCAAAGATCCCATCAGTGGCAAAGTGCTGTTTGGCAGTATGTCTGAGCTGAAATGATGTTTTAGTCTAACATTACATTACATTATATAAGCATTGAATAAGTAAGTTCTACATGTAAACCTCAGTATTTGATTGTCTGTCAGTGTTTCTATCATTCATCCATTCATTCTGAGAGTGTTTCCAACAATGTCCTTTACCACTGTCGTTATTATTATAGTTGTGCTGTGGACTCAGCCATCAATTTGAGTTAGAACAATTTTCAAAATCAGATAGCAGTCAATCAATGTCATCTGCCTCCGATATAAAATCTACAGCAAAGTCAACAGTAAAATCTACAGTGCGACCTGTGTCCCTCCACTTGAAGGAGTCACTAACACAAAAGAAAGTTTCAGGATCTCATGATACAGTAACAAATAAAATATGACAATATGACATCTCTTTATCTTACAAACAGCCCTCCATTTTCCCTTTTGTCTCCTTTCCCCACGTGGCCTCGTGCCCCCTCCTCCTCACACTGTATTTTTCCCTGAGGATTTTCACATCCCGAGGTCGATCAAGTCTCTGCAAATCAATATCGTCCATTCATGTGGGCGCAGCTCATGCATGATCATGTGAAAACGCACGCTCATACATAGACACACGGAAGTTGCTGCACCTATAAAATTACATTCTGTATGTACGACCCAGGAGACCAAAAAGAGATGGAGTCAAAATGAGTTTTGTCGTTATTGCCAAATAAACTGAAGTTGCTGGGAATTTATCTCAGCGTGCTCATGATGGAGGCAGGAAGGAATATCAGAAACACCCATATATATATAATAGCCTTTACTAATGCCAGCAGTACAGTAAGCACTCAGATCAGTCAGACAGGGCCGGTTAATAGACCCGTAGAGATGCTGAGGATAGAAATGAGGCTAGAGGATGGAGAGAGTCAGTGGAAAAGTGAGAGGGAGGAGAGGAAGGAGGAAACTAGCGGAGAAAGCGAGACAGTGAGACTGGCCATTATAAATCATATCCGCTGTTGGCGCCGGCCACGTATCCTAGCAACCAGACAGACCCTCCGCCTCTCCTCCATCCCCTTTCTATCCTCCGCTAACAGCTTGGTCACTCTTCTTACCCATACTGCACTGGGCCATGGCCCAAAAACTCACGACAGAGTGCGGTTTGTGCTTACAGCTAACTGATGGATCTACGGTGGGTTTGTGTTCACCTTATGTTAATCAGACATGGTACAACAGCTAATAGACATACTGCAGACCCTGGTCCCACACACACACGAGCATGCACACACAATGATAGAAAATATACAAGTGACATGTTCAATATCTGCTCCTCTCTGTCCAACTCACAAACTAATCCAGTTAGGAATCTTAAGTTTACGACAGCATAGACCCTGTCCTTAATTCAAAGTAGCTGCCAAAAATGGCAGCACCGTTGTTGTTAGATCTGTATGGCAATGACAATGAAGATGGCGAGCAACATGAACACTGAAATATTAAGATTGAACGTCTGTTCAAACCGTATGATGCTGCTTTAAATTTTTACATCTACAGATATTTATCCTGGAAGTAAACTCCCCAAGCAAGTGAGGTTTCCACTCCCCCACTGACATGATCAATGAAAAAAAAAAATCATATTGCGATTATTTTGACATATAATGGAACTGTGACAAAAGTCATGATTTTAGTGGAAATAGTAATTTTTGAATTTCATTTTCACTGAAAAAAAAAAGATGTGATGTTTGCTGGGGTCTGTACCAAACAAGCATGTTCCCTTACATCTGGAGGTCAGTGCATCTCTATCACACCATAAAGCTTCATTTACAACAGTATGTTTTGACACATTTTACCTTTAGAAAAAAAATGGAAGCTCCTCTGATGTGTATGTAGCACTTGGCCATGTTGAGATTTCAGCCTCACCTCTGACTCATTGCAGCTAAAATTGACCGCCCATCTTTTCTTGTCCATTACAGCAAACTAACAAGCCAGTGACACGTGAAGTGTTACATTCTAGTCAAGGATGCAGGCATGATGGGACGGTTGCATACTGAAGAATGAAGTTTACAGCTCTTGTTAGGATTTCCTAAATGAACATATGATATGAGGTCTGAGATAGTGCAGGACATAGCCATGAGTTTAGGAATTACTTTTGTAATGAGAAGCTTTTTCCTATCTTGGAAAATTCAGTTTAGATATGACAAGCAGTTAGAAAATTATTCCACCACTGTAAGTAAGTATATTACCAACTTTATCTTATTATGATTAATTAGAGGCCTGCACAGCCTCACAGGTGTTTTCAATTCCTCTGGCTAATTACACCTCCTGTTCAGGTTGAAGTTACGCTGGGAACTACATGAGGTCACCAAACTTCATGCACTAATAAGACTGATGAAGGTTTAAATGAACAAGTGCAACAAATCAAGTGGGGGAGTCTGTGTGCGCACACACAGCCCTAACAAGCATAATTGAAAATCTGTGTGTGGGTTAAATTTCTTTCCATTTCTTCTTTGTATTTTGTAGAAAACTGAACTTTTCATCCACCACCATCTGTGTCACGTGGATAAGATTTTTTTTGCCATGCCCCAATTCTATACTGCATACTATTTCTATTCACTATTGTATGTACTACTAATTCTTATATGTTTTTTGTTAGAATATAAAAAACTATTGTTGCTTTTGGTGTGTTAATTATCATACCAAAAGCAACAAAGCTATGAAAAAAGATCAAAGTGCTCAGTTCAGTTCTGTATTTACTGCACTTCCCTGCCTGAAATTAAGATTTCAGCATCAAAACCATAAAGAGGACAGTGACTTTTTCTGTACCAGCAAGAAAACAGGAAAAAAAATGATCCTATTTTGTGTGCCTGGGACTACCTCCTCCTCCTATGACACATTGATTATATTTTTTATTGAATCAAAGTTTTAAACTCAATGTCTAAAACTCTATGCAGAATCACAGAAAACATTTGCACATCGGATTAGGAAACAGACAGGTGTAGGTCTAATAATAAAATTAATGATTCATTATCAGGGTCCTGGTGTTGTGCATGCATCACTGTCACACGTTATGGCTTATTGGGACACTTAAATAGAACGGAGGATTCGTTAATGTTATCTGTGCTTTTCCTGTTTTTATGGTGAGTCAAAATGTCTGCTGGAAAAAGGCCTACAGGCTTTACCATTTTGTACTAACAGGAAAAGATGCAGTATTCACAAAGAGAGATGTCAATCAAACGGCAACTTTGGGCTGTCACTGCCAATTTAAGATATACTGGCTCTAAATACAGACTTTTGCATTTTCCCCAGCATTTTCTCCTCCATGGTGGAAATAGCAGGGAGAGACGAGGTGTTTGCAATCTGCAAGCTCACCACCAGGCACCACTAAATCAGGGGCAGCGGTGGCCAAAGGGTTAGAGAACGAGCTTGAGAACAGAAGGTCGATGGTTCAATGGGTGGGGAAAGTAAAAGACAGCACTTGTCCCTCCCTCATTACCACCACTGAGGTGTCCTTGAGCAAGGCCCTTAACCCCAACTGCTCCAAAGGAACTGCTCAGTGGCCTGCAGATAAGACCGTGGTTGTACTGGGCAGCTCCAGATGTGAATGTGTAACTGTGTAAATGTAATCAGGGTGATCCTGCAAAAGAGTATTAGTAAACACTCCCTGAGTAAATTTTTAAAAAATCCTACACACTGGCCCTTTAAACTCATATGAACTAGCAGAGCAAACTCAGGAGTTCAAGTTAGTGTAGCAGAGCAAGTGAGCCCACATGCACAATAGCAACAACCTGACTCTCTTTAACCTGAACAGACTGAAGCTGAACTAGTATCACTGGTCACACCAGTGTTGACACTCCTGTTTCATGTCAAATGGCTGCTGTGAAAAAGGTCTGTTTATATATATTTTTTGCAGCTGCCTCCATTTCCCCTTGTGCATTGCATTGTGGGACAATGGTGTACATGAACTGCACACACACAAAAACAGAACATTTTTAGTATGCGTACTGGCTTTTTTAAGCATACTTAATTTTGTCACCTTTCCAGCGTGAACACACTCCACTCAAAACCTGCTTAAAACTAGTCTTTAGTATGGAACTGGGACAGTTTTGTGGTCACATTGCAGAAACCACTTGAAATCCAAGCACGGTTTTCTTTTTTTCCGAGGCCTATGCCTTTTTAATCTTAATAACATGGGGAGTATATTTGGTTTCTGTACAAACTTCAGCAAGGTTTCAAATGCATTCAGGTTGACAAGATAATGATGTAAACGTGACTTTAAATCCCATCTTTCTTGAGTATAATTATCACTGGATTTAAAAGCCTAATTCTGCACTGCAGGACACTGTGAGCATTTTTGCCATGCAAGACCCTCAACGGGATGCCTGCACCCACCACAGTAGTGTTAGAAGTGTTACCTGAGCTCGCACTATACACACCTCCAAGGACAATCAGATTACACAATCAGACAAGTTAGACCAAACTGTAATAGCTTTGCCTCTTTTGTGAAATTTCCTCCTGATTGTCTCAGGACAGATGAGACTGAACAGACTCTTTGTTAAGTCAATTTACTGCAGGACCACGGGTTACTGATTTTGAGCCTCTGATAAAACAAGAGGAAGATGATATACTGTGTAACCTCTAGCTAGCATGACTATAGCATTTAGTTGTGAGACTCACTGAGCGGCCAGCTCCGTGCTGCAGCTTTATGCTCCTCACTAAAAGCTTCACCCCGTTACTGCTCTCCAGACAGCTACAGTCTTATACTACCGCTGCTACACTACTGCCTCATTGTCTAGTTGCTTATGAAATTTTGAGTGCTCAGCAGAGTGAACGGACAGTAACACACAGAGAGTGTGTGCATCTATGAGAGCAAAGGAAATGAACCACTCAGGAACCACTCAGTCAGCCCATAGTCCGAGCACCACCAGAAGTGGGTGGCGTGAGAGGAAAATGATGTTTGAGGAATGAAGGACAAAGCAGCCAGAGTGTGTGTGTGTGTGTGTGTGTGTGTGTGTGTGTGTGTGTACTAATGGAACACAAGTACGCCACCTTGTGGACCAGGACTGGCAGGGCTCCCCTCAAATTGTCCTTGACCTGCGAGAGAGGGAGTCACAAATCATTTATGAGACAGAGGTGCTGTTTTGCAACTCATCACTGTGTTTGAAAAGTGATTATATACACATTTATATAAAGAAAGACTTGCCACTATGTTGGAGAAATGAATATCAGAGTAAAGCTTCTTTAATGTATATACATAATGTATATAATGTATGTTGTTTGTAGACTTACTTAAATCCTATACCATCATGGATTCATTAGGTGCCTCTCCAAAAGACACATAACTCCTCAAACACTAGCGAGCAAACACTGACTACAGAATTATTTTTTGAAGGATGCTTCTGACCTTTTCAAGGATAATACCTCTGTAAAATCTATAAGATAAACTGCCTTTTAAAATTTAATGAGATTCACAGTAAAAGCTAAAAAAGGGGCCATTTCTATAGCAGCAGGATCACACTGTACACTCAAATCCTTGAGGATAATGAATTAAATTAACTTTTCCTTTAATCTCTGCCCTTATCTTAAATTTTAATAAGAAATTTATGCAGATAAGCAAAGGTTTAATCTCTATGCCAGCAATTGTGTTTTTCAGTCTATTATCAGTCTAGATATTAGTTTGAGGAAAGCCAAAGTCATCTCCCCCGGTTTGTCATTGCACTGCACCCACAAAACAAGAATAAATGTATTTTTCAGCTCCTCCAGGCAGAAAATTGCTATTGGTGTATTTAATTCTAATAAGCCTTAAATATTTTTGTTTGCCTACTTTTTGTGTGTGAGCTTTTTTTTACACCAGTTTCAGCAGTTGTAGGAATGGTATCAAGCACTGGTACTAAACTAAACTGGTAGGTTTATGACAATGTCAGTATCGAAGTATCATCAAGGCTCTGGACAAATGATACTGCAATTCATATTTATGTAACATTACATAAACAGCTGATGGGACAAAACATTAAAATGTGAGGGCTCATTCTACTAAATTTCATTTTAAAAATGTAGCTAAATGCAATAACTCAGAAACTACTACAAAGAGTAATAATAAAATAATTGTTAAATCTTTTAATGTCATTTCATTTTGCATTAAATTATGGCAGCTTTGGTGCACTGGTAATGGTTTGGCACACTGCTTCAATAGACTTTATTCAGGGCAGCCATTCTGACATGAAATAGTAGGGTAAATACAGGTATGATCAATGATACTAATGACGGTTCTGTTACATTCAGTTCAAACAATAAATGAGCTGCTTATTGTGCATGGTGGGTTACTGGAAAGACTGCCACACTAAATGGAATGGGACCTTAATTAGTGTTATTGAGAACACCTGTTTTTACCCTATTATTATCCAGAGGTCAATACTGTAAAAAGTGAAATACAGTATTCCACAACGCAACATATGCTTCAAAATATACAAAAAAAAAAGAAAAGAAAAAAAAGAACCAAAATGTTGTACTTCCACGTTAAGTTTAACTGGTGTGTAAAATTGAATTTACTCAAATAACGTTTTCATACAATGTTTCAACTGCATGCCTAAGATATTTTGGAAAATCAGATCTTCATAACATAAACAGCTAATCTTAATTACCAGTGTTAAATTGCATGCTCAACTCAAATTGTGGTGTGAAACAACAAGATATGCTAATTGACATGCTAATGAGTTAGCCCAACGCCACCCACTTGTATTTTACACGCATCCTTCAAATGTTAAATTCCTTAGTTCCTAATTTTTACTTCTTGGTCTTATGGGGTCAAAGTTCTTGTATCGGGTGTTACCTTCGTTGTATGAAGCCATTACAGGTCTAGCTGTATAACTTTGGTGTAGTTCTTAAACGCCTCTTAATGCTTCAGGATCCATGTAAAGCACAGCTTTCAGTGGGGATTTCTCCCAACAAGCTAAAACAAGATATAGAATCAAGAGACGAACGCAGCCCACCTGCCGGTTCAGACCACGCTGCTGCCTTCATATGCAGTCGGACATACAAGCGTTGAGCCTTCTGAAACTCCTCCAACTCCACAAACTGCAGGACAATACACACGGTGCTAAACTCTCACCAGAATTGTTTTTCATTACGACATTGCATTTTAAGTTAATCAAATGCTCCAGAGACACATAGGCTACAACCGTTATTTTGTCATTTGTTGTGATTTTTACGTCAAAATTTTTATTTATTCTTTACGTGATGTCATGAACGCAGCATAATAAGTGGCTACTTTCTGAGATGGTCGAGAGACCACCAGTTTATACACGATGCGAAGGATGGCGGAGGAGATACAACCTATCAAGGAGCAGAGGTGAGTTGCCCTCCGTAAAACACTTATTTTGAACGGTCTTCACCTCATGTTTGATTGTGTAAGTTGGTGTGCTGTTTTCCCTGTGAATGCCATCCGCTTTGTGTTGACATTACCCAACTACACTGTATCCTCGAACTAGTGTTAGTCGGGAGAAACTTTTCTTTACAAACATAGCTGAACACAACCCAAACGTCCGTAAAAATAAAATAAAATGTTATTTTCATGTATACTCGGATATTGTCAGACAGCGTTGTGTACCGCTGATCTATCAGGAGCTTTTGGTTAATTCGGGGTACAAAGTGTTCTCCAAGGCAGATCGTTATTCTTCTAGAGAAAACTACTTTGGTTACCGATTAATGAAATCCCAACCTGTATTTTTGTTCACAATATTGTATTTGTGTTCGTGTAACTGTCTCTTTGTACATTTGATGTATGCCAAATTGAGCAGTGGCTACCAGGAATTTCTGGAAATTCTTAAGTCATGTTTTACCAAGTTTACACGCATGATGGAAAACGCTAAAACAATAAATTGACATATTTTCTAATGATATTCGGCATAAAGGTCTGAAAATACAATTGTCTGGGCTTCTCTCTATTTATAGTTTTCATGCTGTCAATTTTGTCTAAAACCGAGGGAACTTTAGGGAAGTAATATATAGATTGCAAGCCACCAGCACAGATAGCAGAAATGTCAAATGTTCAAAGTTCAAGTTATGGTTTGTCTTTGTCTGTGTTTGCATGTACTTCATGTGTTCTGAGGGTCTGCTTCCCTGCATGTTTGCTGTCTAAATCACAGCTCCTGGATATTAAGTTGGCTTCCCTCTTGGTGCCCCACATCCCCCTCTCAACTGAAAGATGCAGAGGAAAAAATGCTTCAGAGTAAGTGTGTCTTACAGAGCTGCTGAACCATCATAAGAACTTGAGTGTCAAGAGTTGCTGTCTGCAACTTCTTCACTATTTTAAAATACAAGTACAAACACTAATTAAAACTTATGAAATCTGAGGCTGTTACTGTAGAATGAGCCCCATGTAGGACCCGACAGATACTGGATATTTGAGGCTAATACCAATATTAGCAAATGAAAAATTACAATATTGTAATATAATATTTTAGTGTAATAGAATGTAGTGTATACCTTTTTGCAATGTTCCCACAAAAGTGCTCATCACACACTAGATATGTCATGGAGGCCGGATGTTTTACAGTTTAACGATAACCTTTTTTGTCCAAAATGTGATATATATGTATATTTTATTAATTATATAAAATATAAATAGAGCCAGACCAATATATCAGTCAGCCAATATTATTAGCCTGATATTGGCCTGCATCAGCATATATGTTGTCCAATATTCTGGTATATGCCAAATAGTTTTTGTTTTTGACAGAACATAATGCATCATCATTTTTCTTAATTCATGTTTGTTAAGATTTTTTGTTTTTTTATTTATATTTATGTATGATAATTAAAATGGCAGTGAAAGGTTACTGTTTCAGTGTGCTAATGTCATTTTTGGACAGTAAAGTTGTTTGTTAAATTTAAAATATCCTGCTCTCATTACATTACTTTGTCAACAGTGTATCATTGCAATATCATTATCTGCATGGGCCCCAACAATACAATATCATTCAGGCTCTAATTATAAATAACTATAATTTTTTAAAAACACAATTTGTGCAAAATATATGTATATATTAATCTTTAATTAAGAAAAAATGTCACATGTACACAGAATGCTGCCTATAAAGCTAACAAATAAAAATAATCCGGATTATTGTCTGTTAAAAAAAAAATCATATTGACAACATGTATGCTGATACCCATATATCTGTAATAGGCCAATATCGGGACGATAATATCAACTGACTGATATATCAGTCGGGCTCTAGTCCCATCTCTTGTCTCTATCCTTGTCCCATAATTCTCCCCTCCACTGCAGGTGTGAAGCGGCCTTTCTCCAGGCAGCATGTCCGGATATCCAACAGCAACTACCTGTGGACGTTGGCTTTTTCCACTCAGCCACAGTCTCTCCCCGAGCCCCCTGCCCAGCCCAGGACCCCTCTGGTTCTGCTGCACGGCTTCGGAGGCGGTGTTGCACTTTGGGCCCAAAACTTGGACTGTCTCTCCAGCAGCGGACCGGTCTATGCCCTGGACCTGCTGGGCTTCGGCAGGAGCAGCCGCCCCAAGTTCATGAATGACCCAGAGGGGGCCGAGGAGCAGTTCGTGGCTGCCCTCGAGGAGTGGAGGGAGAAAGTGGGACTGGAGGAAATGGTGCTGCTGGGACACAACCTTGGAGGATACCTGTCTGCTTCATACACGCTCAAATACCCACACAGGTGCTTTGGTGTGTGTCTGTTTGTGTGCGTCTGTGTGTGGGTGAGAGGACACAAGACTGGTGGTGCAAGTTGTTTCCTAATTGTATTTAGGGAATGTGTTTGAGGTACATTTTCTCCATTCGTGGATGCCAGTCTGACGTGCAGAAATGGGACAATTCACCCCAAAATCGAAAATACATATTTTTCCTCCTACTTATGTTATCTGCCCGGCTAGATTGTTTTTGTGCGAGTTGATGAGTTTTAGAGATGCTGGCCATAGAGATGTCTGCCTTCTCTCGGACGTAATGGAACTAGATGGCACTTGTGGTACATTTGAAAGACTCAAAAACAATGCCTCTTTCCAGAAATCATGGCCTGGACACCCAAGATAACCCACATACCTTGTTGTGAGCAGTTTCATGGAGGAACTATTTTCTGTCTACCGAACTACGCCTGCCAACTGTATCAGCATACAGTGGGAGGTGTGCATATACCCATGGATGAGAGGATCAGGCTTGTGACAGCATAGGATGTAGCAGGGGAAATTGATAGCATCCTCCTCAGCTGAGCTGTAACCTCTCGCACATGAGTAGATGCACGCCTCAGTCATATTTTTTGACACCACAAGCCATCTAGTTTCATTATATTGGAGAGAAGGCAGATATCTCTATAAGCGAACTCCTCAAAAGTCTGCAAATCACACCAAAACTTTCTAGATGAATAAGTAGCACTAAGGTTTTGGGGGTGAACTGTTCCTTTAAACAAATGTGTTGCTAAACAGCAGCAAACAGTAAAGCTAGATAAAAAAGCAATATTGCAACAAAGATGATTTACCCATATCAGACACCAAGAACAACAGGTTTATGTCAGATGAGTGAGATTTTTGGAAAATAAAGTCATATAGGCTTCAAATATTAAATAGTCTCCTACATCAAAAGGTTTGCATACTCTTAATGTAGCATTTTGTCTTTTGGCACCTTTCAAGAAGTTGTAGTTTGTTGGTGTTCCTTATTTAGTGCGGAAGCCGTACAAAACCACTTTCCATTGTGTTTGGAATACATTTGTTTTTAGTTCAACATTCATGCTGAGTGAGCATCTATTTAAAATCTCAAAACTGTGAAACGGTCTTTTTACGTACTTCGTTATACTCTACCATCTGCTGAATAAGCTGCAATCCCCATAAACAAGTAAACGCGGGGATTTGTAATTGAAATTTAAGATTTAGTAGTGACTGTGCATGTGTGTGTTTGTGTTCATGCAGAGTAAAACATCTGTTGCT
The DNA here is from genome assembly GCA_027495735.1 of Lutjanus campechanus. Taxonomy (NCBI): domain Eukaryota; kingdom Metazoa; phylum Chordata; class Actinopteri; order Lutjaniformes; family Lutjanidae; genus Lutjanus; species Lutjanus campechanus. Next base: position 31,538 of record JAJHUR010092775.1, read on the forward strand.
GGTGGAGCCGTGGGGGTTCCCAGCTCGTCCAGAGAACCCCAACCACAACTCAATCCCAGTGTGGATCAGAGCCATAGGGGCCGTCATGAGCCCCTTCAACCCTCTTGCTGGACTGAGACTGGCTGGGCCTCTAGGTCAGCACATACATACACAGACACATACTTTGTGCATTAAAGGGATAGTTTGAAGTGGGAGTTATCCATTGTCAGTGTGTTACCTACAGTAGATGGGAGCCGACATGCCCCAGTTTGTAGAAGCAGGATGAGAGCCAGTGTGGGAAGCTAAACAAAGAACTGCTGTGGACAGGGTCAGCAGCAAAATGTATTTTAGCCACCTTAAACAATAAATATCAGTTTAAATGTATGCTATATTGAGAATATTTTCACTGTCAGACAGCCTCTTTTGATGGGAAAATGCAGTAATATGAGCCAAATATGACTTTCTTTCATCAGCAAAACCAGTAATTTTACCTCTCAGAGCACAGGAGTTGATGATCTACTGCTGCCTCGATCATTTATTTTGTTTCTGTTATTGTATGACTTCAGTGAATATGAACCAACCCTTTGAAACACCAATGTCACACAATAACACAAACAAACTAAATGATCGAGGCAGTGGCAGATCAGCAACTCCTATGTTCTACGAGGTAAAATGACTGTTTTTGCAAAAGGGGTCTGTTTGAGAAAGAGAGGGTGACATTTGGCTTATTTAACAGCGGTTTCCCCCTCAGAAAAGACTGTCTGATGGCAAGTTGAAGTATAGCAAATATTATAAATACAATAAGTACCTTATTGCCCCACTTAAAATAATCCTGTCAGTGTTCCTGTGAAGTTCCTGTCCAGTTTGTTTGCAGTTATCATACTAATATCTGGAAGTTAATTTCCTTGTTTTTAACCCTTAGGTCCAATGCTGGTCCAGACAATCAGGTCAGACTTCAAGCAGAAATACTCTTCTGTGTTTGACGACAACAGGGTTTCTGACTACATCTACCACCTGAACGCCCAGACTCCAAGGTGACGAAGCAATACATACTGCCTGCTTTATTTCTTTGACGACACATCATTCAGTCTCCAACATTATTTCTTTGCGTTTCAGTGGAGAAACAGGCTTTAATACCATGACCATTCCCTACGGCTGGGCTAAGAGGCCCATGCTGGAGAGGATCGGACAGGTCCGGGCTGACATTCCCATTTCCTTCATCTATGGATCACGCTCCAGCATTGACAGTGACTCTGGATATGCAGTCAAGAAAATCAGACCGGACGTGGAAATCAGGGTAGGTTCTTTAAAGTGTAACTTTGGTAGTTTTTAGCCTGGATCATATTTTCCCGTGTTTTTGTGTCCCCTTTTCCATACATGTGCTGCCTTGGCTTGGCTTTGAAAAAAAGTTCCCACATGAAACTTACAACAAGGTCTGTGAATTACCTTGAGTAGCCAGGTCATGCTTTTTGGAAAGAGACGCTAGTTTTGAATTTTTAATATGTATTTTTGTCCTTTGAGCCCACAGGACTAATGCCATCTAGTCCCATTATATTGGAGAGAAGTCAGACATCTCTATGGCTGATATCTCAAAAACTCTGGAACTCACACCAAAACAGTGTAAACTGATAAATAGCTCTACAGGCCAGAGGGAAAATATGTATTTTTGATTTGGGGGTGGACTGTCCCTTTAAAGAATGTGGAGAAGTCTTCGGCTGTTTTTTTCAGGCCATAAATGTTCTTAAGATAAATTCATACACTCATTTGGCATGTGAACCAAGACAGCTGTGTTTGTGTCTGTCAGGTGATCAGAGGAGCGGGCCATTACGTTTTCGCCGACCAGCCTGATGACTTCAACCAGACTGTCCTTCAGATCCTCGCTAGGATGGAGGAGAAAAGCGAAGATGAGGCAACGGAGCAGCGAGAGCTCCCTCAGTCAGACGCCGCTCAGGAGGGCACAGGGTTTAACTAACCCAACAACCCAAAAGCCTCTTTATCACGCACTTTACTCTGAGAGAGAGAGAGTCATCACACTGGCCGAGGACACTTTACTCATCATTCCACAGTCAAACGCTCCCTGAGGCTCAGGGGTCAAAGGGTCAGATGATGCCACCAGCCTCATGAAAAGAAGTTTTGTAAATAAATGTGAGATGCAGTCTTGGTATTTTTTCTGGCCTTGAGCAA
>JAJHUR010092776.1:0-13962 GCA_027495735.1 Lutjanus campechanus
AAAAAAAAAAGAAATGGAAAATAGTTGAGATAATTCATAATTTCAAGACAATTTACCAGATTTATTTCATTGAATGTGTCCTGTGAGAGCTTGTGAAGAACCCTGATGTTATTTAAACTTCATGACTTGTACTGTTTTAAAGGGCTGCAGCTAACAATTATTTTCACTGTCAATTCATCTGTCAATCATTGTCTTGATTAATAATCCATAATCCATTTGCATAGTAGAAATAAACATAATCAATAAGTGAGTTCGTACTGACAGGAAATGATAGACAGCTCCAACGTGCATCAATCAGTGGAACAAACAAACAAACAAACAAACAAACAAAAAACCCTCCATTTATAAAATACTTGCAGTTTAGAAAAAAAGGGGTCAACACTTGATCTGAAGGGGTGTGCATAAGACTGACATTACAGCTGTCATGTGGTAGTTATGCTGGTGTCATGACTATGGAGTCTTTATGGATGATTATGACAGTTTGTGTTATTGTTAATGCACAGCTGACTTTGTTTGTCATAAAGCATTTGACAGTGTGATAAGCCTTAATGTCACCTTTATGACAAGTCCTAACTGTGCCACTGTTGTTGAGATCAAAGAAAATATTCACGACGCAATTTTAATCAAAAGCAACCACATACGACTGTTTTATGTCATGTAAACACAAAAGGAAATAGTCTCTTCATTTGGCCTGTTATATGTTTGGCCTGTTATGCATGTTTATGACAGGTTATGTTGTCTGACAGGTTGACAGACATCATCGTTGGTTTGATTAATGTCAAGGTTTCATAACAAAAACATCTCAAAAAATATCATGACACCATATAACTGTGCCATGAATATTTCCTCGACCTCAATTACACAATGAGACATTTTGCACTTGTCATAAAGATGTCATTAAGTGCCGTTACACTGTCACATGTCTGTGTAACAAGAAGGAATCTCAAACAATTTCAACTCAGCATTAAAATGACAACAGTAAAAAAAAAAAACATTTGTTAAGACTCCTTCATGTTCATGATAGATGTCATGACATCATTGTAACAGTGACAGTCTTACAAACACCCCTTCAAAAAAAAGTGTTGCCCTTCTTTTTTCTTAAATGTAATCATTGTACCACTGTTTTTTTTTTCATAAATCATTGCTATTGATCACCCTTCACATCCATCTGTTGGTTTTACACATATTCAACCAATGAAAAGTATTAAAAAGAGACACTAACTACGCAGAAACACAAAGTTTTACAGTTTTGTTCATTTCCAGAAAAGCAATGGTTTCGGACATACAAGGTTTCTGCCGAACAGCGATGATACTCAACTTTTGTCCGGCTGTGACGACATTTGGTTGTCTGTTCCTTTGTGGCACAGTTGTGTTTGCCAGCACCACCATTGAAAAGTGTGATTTTAGTCTGCCTGCTGGCAGTGGTTTAATGCTTCGTACAGAGCACTGTGGCCGGCTTTGTGTTTGTGTTTTTGCTAGTTCAGGAGGTGGGGCTGAATATTCCATCCTTTGGAATTACATTTTTATTTGACAGTTCTGCATCACCTGATTACGTCCAGAGTTTGTCAGAGAATTACAACTAATGAACTCACTGCAATCTATGTCAACTTCAAGGAACCATACAGTATGTAACCTTTTGAGTGTTCAAGAATTAGCACAGCAGTCCGAATAGTGAGTTGGAGCCAAAGACTGTAAGTTAAATAAGTTAAACTTGTTTAAATACACGATCTGTGGCTGAAGCAAGTTGTTTCTTTCCACCTCCTCCTCCCCAGACCCGACAGAGACAGGCAGGCTGCAGGAGCACTGCAGGAGCACTGCAGGAGCACTGCAGGAGCGCAGGATGCACCAACATTGTAAAATGACAATAACAAGTGAGGACGAGTGCACCGCTGTTTACAACTGTCAGTTGTCTGTCATTGTAAAGTTCAGCCTGTTATCCTGAAAACAAAAGCCCACTGGATGATGTGGCTGCCCATCTCAGTCTGCCAAACTCCATTAACATTTTGCTCAATTTAACCGTTACAAACGTGTACGACTTCCACAACATCATTGATACTCATGCATAAACAGACACTTAGTCATTCCGTGAAAATTCTGCATTAATTTGAAGTCTGATTAATGTGAAACAGACATACAAAACAGTTATTCTGGTCCGGAATAGAAATTTCAAACGGCGGCACCGCGGCTGCAGCAAATGAAGCAAGTATTTCAACTAAACATGTTTCTTTGATCTCTGATGACTCATCGTGATCATTTTATGATTTATTACAGTTAATTTATTGCAGAATTCTCCTTTAACACAAAAATAAGTCTGCACACCAGAAACCGCTCCTTTTGGAAATTTAATAGTATTACCACATGTGGTGAGTTTCTGGTATGCAGACTTATTTTTGTATTTTTGTATCTGTTCTTCTGTCGAGGACCCAGTATTTATCGTTTTTGGTAGTGTGTGCTGTTTTTTGAGTCTTCAGATTTCTCCTTTAACCAAGTGTTTCAGTTGCCTAACCTGAAAGAAGAAATTTGTAACATACGTGGTGTAATAAATCATAAAATGACCATGATACATGTAATCAGAAATTAAGGAAACATGCTTCATGGAAATACTCGCTACTTAGACAACAATGCTACAGTTGTTCTGGCTATTCTGAGCTGGAACGACTGTATTTGTTTGTCCATTTCATATTAAAGGGACAGTTCACGCCAAAATCAAAAACATATTTTTCCTCTTATGTGTAGCGCTGTTTACCCATCTAGATTTTTTTTGGTGTCAGCCGTAGAGATGTCTGCCTTCTCTCCAATATGGTGGAATTATATCACATTAATGCAGAATTTTTGCCAAATGAGTTTGTTTATGAGTTGTAAGAAATGTATTACATTAATAATCTTGTAGACTGCGTAGATGTTTATAACTGTTGAGCATAATGTTAATGGAGTTTGGCAGCAGTGAGACAGGCGCCACTTAACTCATTGTCCAGAGTGTGTTATTTCAGAGCAGTGGGCTTATATTTTTTCAGGATGAAGGGCTTAACTTTACCCTGACAGGTAATTCACAGATATAAACAGCTGATCAACTTACAGTGGAGGACTCGTCGTCGCTTATCAGTGTCAAAGTACAATTTTGCATTTGTCTTGAGTTGTCATTAAGTCTAGGGATGAGCGGACAGGAGGAAACAATTCGCTTCAACCATAGATCATAAATTAAATCATCTTACATTCTGACAGGTTCTGGAGCTTTATGGTCAGTGTTGTGCATGAACGTGTTAAAAAGAAATTCATTGAACATGCTCATATTTTTGGTGATTAATGAACATGAACGTGAGCGACGTTCACTTCTGAGAGAGATAACCGTGCCAGCTGATAAAAACAGAAGTGATGTGATATAAATACTTTTGGTTGATCATGTAGCATGAAATCTCTGGACTACACTGCAGACCGGAGTTTGTGTTACACTGAGAAAAAAAGACAGATACTGTAGATCCGCATCATATTTGCTCGTCTGCTCTGTCTCGTCTCCCTCTTTATATCCTTGCAGTTCTCATGCATTGTGGTGCGTTCAATTTGAACTTGAAAATCAGAATTTCAACTTGCCAGTTGAAACAATAGTCCGTTGGTGTTCAAGTTTGCCGCCTGCTGTAGTGCAAAATGTTCTCATATTGTTGTAAATTGTTGTCTGTAACTAAAGCCATAAGTAATCCTGGCCATTCAATATTCATGTCTTAATGCAAAAATATGAATATTGCGCACCATTTAGAATGATGTCATGTAGATTCCAGTGTCCGAGGTTTTTTTTTTTTTAAATGGAAGAAATGAACATGACCTAGTTTATTTGTGGGACTGTGAACTTAGCTCTAAATTACAAACTCTGAACGTGAACTAGTTCATTTTAATCTTTGCGCTCACCACTGTTTATGGCTCCATTTTATTTTTCTGTCCATGTCCATCAGCCGTGACAGACATGAGATCAGTTCCTCTCCCCTGACTGTCTGCAGGGTTACAGTCCAGCTCATAGCCAGCAGGCTCTGGCTGACCTATGAGACGGGGTCACACTTCCAAATCATTCCTCACACTTGACTCTTTCCCCCGCCGGCCCTGCTGGACTGCTGGAGTCCTATCAAAGCACAGAGGGGGGGACCTTCCACTGTGGCAGCATCCCATTTCTCACCAGTGGAGGGGCTGCCGCCGTGCTGTGGTCCAGAAAGCACTGTGATAAATCAATTAACCGTGTGGGAGGGGGGAAGACTCCGCGGGCAGGCGGTGAGCTGACAGGCATCTCCGCAGATCGCAGGTCCTGCCATCTTCTCTAGAGGAGGCTGACGGAGTGTCATGGGCTTTATATGACCCCACCGGGCCCACTTTTGTTATCGCATGCAATTATGAAGGATTTGCACCCCTGGCACCTCCGCTTGTCCCCCCACTCCCCCTCCTCTGACTGACCCTGGCAGGGCATGTTAGGGCCTGCTGGACACGCTGGGAATGCCATTGGTCACAGTGATGGCAAAGAGAAAACAACTCTGAGAGTCATGGGTAATGTCAGGGGATGGGGCAGGGGATGGGAATGGGGCGGGGGGGTGGGGGTCATGCCCTGCTCTGGGTACATGATGAAGAGCGGATGTGAAGCACATCCTTAAGGCCCAACACTACACACAAAAACATCGTGTTTTCATGCATTTTTAGTCTTCTGTCAGACTAAAGGAAAGAAAATATCCACGATACACACTCAGGTGTTTATCTGACTACACTGTGTCTACAAGCATATAAAGATTTCTTCTAAATTCACCAAAAGTTAGCATTAGATAATGCTTCATTTGCATATTTAAACATTTAATTAATAAAAAAAAAAATTGTCATAATAGATGATGTTGTAAGTTCATTGTTAATTGTTATTTTCACATTATTACAACCTACAAAGTTATCACTTTCTAACAATAAACTTTTTTTGTTCTAACAATATACTATTTATTTTGTTATAATGTCAAAAACATGTTATAATATAAATATAACATACTGTTATAATGTCACATTATAGTAATATAACTTTCTTTTTTATTTTATTGTTACAACAATAAGTATTCATGCTGCAGTATATCATGAAACATTTCAAGTTCTAACAAGATACATACCATATTTCTATGATAAGAAAAGTTTAGTATTATAATGTTATAACAATATAAGTACTAACATTATAATGTGAAATGTTTCATGTTAAAACATGATCCTGAACTGATTCTCTTCCTGGTACAGCAGTAATATACAGCTGTACACACATTAACACCTATTTATTTAGATATATTAAAAAAAATGTCTGGCATATTTTAAAACTAACTAATTAAAAGGACTATGTCTTTCACTGGTCAATTTTGAGATTTTGGTTTATTTTGCTCCCATAACATGTCTTTTTTCAGACTAGAGGAAAGATAAGACTGAGCACTGATCCACATTCCGGTGTTTATTTCACTGCACTTTGTCTATTTGCATGTGTAGATTTCGGCTAAATTCACCAAAAGTTAGCATTAGATAATACCTCATTAGCATATTTAAACAAACATGTCAGAAAACTTATTTATTCATGCACTGGTCAATTTTGAGATTTTGGTCTATTTTGCTTCCATAACATTTATTTGATAGTGCTTTCTCTGTTTGCATACGTAGATTTCTTCTCAATTTGACCAAAGGTAGCATTAGATCATGCATCATTTGCATATTCAAACATTACATTTTAGAAAACAACAATAACAATTATTACAGTTATACAAGTATTGTAATAAATTACGTTATAACATCATAAGTTCATTGTTAATTATTTTAACATTATTGCGACATACAAACTCATCACATAATATTGTTGCTATACGTTATATTATTGTTATAAGGAGATACAAATTACTATTAGAAGGTTATAACAACTTAAGTAACATGTTAAACTAACTTGAACTTGATTCTGAACTGTTTTTCTTTTTCTGGTGCAGCAGCAATATGCTGCCATTTACATATTAGCACATGTTTAATTAGATAATGCCTCATTAGCATATTAAAACATAAAATGTCAGACAACTTTGATTAGTTGCTGAAAACAGAAAACATGTGAAAAGATTGAGAACTATGTAGCACTGAACTGTGAAGTTAGACTGCTCAACTGTTTAACAGTTTTTTTTTTTCGTGGACCTGAAATATGGGTTAGGGAGCCCCAGAGTCATGGTCCCCACATAACTCTGTAAGCCTGATAAAACCGACACACAAATGACACTGTCCCCTCCTCCCCTCACCTTCTCTAACGGTCAGTTACAAACGGTCCTTCAGCAACTCTCTCAGTCCAGCAGTTCACTTTAGCTCACTTCAGTTCCAACAACCCAACACAAAAGAAAAAGAATACCATCCTGTCACCTTCCTCTGGCTCTGGTGGCTCAAACATGTCTGGACATGTCCAATAAAGCTGCTGTACAGAGCATCCATGTTTCAGGTCATTTTCGGGTCGTAGTTGTGTTTGACACTGAGACAGTGCAGTGGACCCCCCCAGTGTTTCAGAGCAGAGAAAACCGCTCATTTTTCCATGACTTTGAGACCTGGGTGGTTAATAACATGTTTTTGAGGTGGGACAAACTCAGAACACATTTATTGTTGCTTTACACAGACTTTAAGGACAAATCCTCACTTTGATCCTCCCAGAGGGGCTTAGTTACCCCCCTCATTGTACGGTACAACTGTCTCCTCAGTATGGAGCCTTTTTCTCCAGGTCTCCTGAAAAACAACCGGCAACAACAGTGTCATTGTCCTGTAGTGGCTGTTTGGCTTATTTACTGCTGCAGCAGAGGGAGAAAAGCATGAAGGGGACTCAAAGCAACAATAGGCTTGATTAGGCTTTCAGAGGCCACTCTGCACATAAGCTTGTAGACATGAAACCAAACCACTAATCAGCCAAAGAACTGGCTCAGACTAAATCCTCTCATCTTTGTGCTGATATTCATGCTTGATTACGTTGACTTGCTTCATTACAAGAATTCAGAATTTATTGTGGTGCTTGTTTTTTTCCATTCTAGATGCCAAGGAGTTATCCATCACCACTATAAAGGTAGGTATTCTTTCTTTGGACCTTTTCTTCAGACTAGAATGCCAAAGTGGCGGTGGCCGTGTCCAGCTGTGAGCCAGTCGTCTTGGCTCAACCAACACTTGAAAAAACAGTTCCAGTTCATTACAAGAAGGCTCTTATTTCTGTAGCTTGCGCATCATTTCTATCATATCAGTCATTGGAATTTTCCCACTTCAAACTCAAAGCACTGCACAAAGTTAAAGGGACACTTCGGCACTTTTCACTTGGATGTCCAGTTAGTGTTGATGGTAAATGAAGCCAATTGAAGCAATACATTTCTCAGTGTGTGCAGGCTATAGTGGCCGAGAGTTTTTCTGCTGTAAAATTAGTTCTTCCTCCTGCATCCAGTGATGTCACAGTGATGTCATTGGTGTTAAGGAAGAACTACAGGCTGTTTCAGCTTGTATTATTTTTTGTCAAATAAGGTATATTTTGGCCAACAAATGTATAGCTATAGGCTAGAGTGGTGCTACACAACATTGTGGGCATCAAGAAGAATGTGTGCAATGCATCCTGGTATATGTAGGCACTAGGCTCGACTCTACTCCACTGAAGATAGCAGGTTACTCTGTAACACAATAACCATCATGAATAAATGGTGAATTGATTGTTAATTAAACTTTAAAGTTATTTCACTGTTAGACAACAATAAAATAATAATATTAATAAATATTAGCAATTCTACAATTTATGTTATTTTATCAGTTTATACATTTTATATTGTATGTTAGTTAACAGATGAAATTAGTTTTATATACTATATTAAGTATTTGTTGATGGTTACCAAATGATTTGAAAACATTTAAAGAATCATTACATAGAGAGATGGAGCAGATATTTGTAACACCTTGTTGGTGGTTAATAATTAGGTTGCAGCAGTGTGGGATACGGCCCACTGGTGGGCCTTGAAGGCCCTGCAGGTGGGCCTAAAGGCCTAAAGGTGGGCCTGATTAATAAATAAATGAAACATTTTAAGTTTAAATTTTTTTAAGTTTCAAATGACCATAAAATATTTTATGATTAATTTTAAGAAGGCAATCAGAACTAATAAAATAATGCAAATGGATTTAAATGTTGTTATTCTTCATTTATTTGATCTAATTAAACAGATGTTACACCGTATTTGGTGACCTGTCACATTAACACATCATTAGTATGATTAAGCTAGTGTGATGAGGGGAGTTGGGATAAAAGGTTTGGGTGGGCCACAGATGATTTTCAGATTTCAGACTGGGCTGTGGCTTTCTAAAGTTTGGAAATGGTTGGTCTATAAACATTATGAGGATGGCTGTTAGTTGCAACTGATGATTATAATACCTTACATACTTATGCATGTAACACACTTATTTTAACCCAAAGCATGATCTTTTCCCAAATCTAACCATTTTTGTTGTTGCCTAAACCTACCCAAGTAGTTTATGTGCATTTATTTTGAAAGTCTACTGGGACATTGCATATTTATTATGGATGACCTGACCACATAGCGCTTTCAGCATCATAGTTTGAAGCGCAGGGCCACAGACCAAGCTGCCATATTTGGGACAAGTTTTTGGTTGGACATGATTTGTCCCAATTCTTAAACATGGGTCATATATCCTCTTCATTCTTCTCAGCCCAGATGTCCCGCAATCATCCCTCTCAGTCCCCATTAAAGTGAGGTTGTTTGTTCCGTCTCCTCAGCAAGACCCGTACACCATGAACAAAGGCACTGAGCTGGAGGGCTACTGCATCGACCTGATCTCTGAGCTCTCCAAGAAGCTGGGATTCAAGTACAAAGTGCACCTGGTGAAGGACAGCCGCTACGGAAGCATGGACTCCAGCGGCAACTGGAACGGCATGATTGGAGAGGTCATCAGAGGGGTGAGTCACTGACCATGCAGCTCTACTGGATCTACTAACAATGTGAGACAGTCACAAAACAGAAGATAAGATCTGCCTAACTTTTTTTTTAACCTTTTTCTGTTTTGTTGTTGCATATTATTGTTGTAAAATTCAATAAAACTTAAACTTATTTTTAAAAAGTTGTTGTACCAAAGACATTTTTGTCTTGGTCAATGCCAAGTGGTTAATAACAAAGGCATCTCAAACAATTCCAACTTCGCAATAAAAACAAGATAAGTGACCAAATGACAACAGTAATTAAAGACTGCTTCATGTTCATGACATGTGTCATGTCATGGTTCTGATGGTTTCATACTTTTATATAGTCTTACCATATGTATGGAGACCCAAACGGTTCAAATTTGAATAAATAAAAAACTTAATTCAATAAAAAATCTAATTAATAAATGCAGGGAAACACTTTTGTATGTTGTGTGACTTCAGTGTTTTAAAAGGTTAGTTCAGATTCACCAAAGTCGCACAAAAAACTAACTGATTGAAGCAGTGGCACACCAGGTACTCCTGTGTTCTGTGATGTAAAATTACTGATTTCGCCAATGGAGTCTGGAATATGTAACAGCGGTTTACTCTTGGAAAAGTTTGTCTCACGGCAAAGTAAAACAATGAAAATATTCAAAAATTTTTATGACAAATTTCAGCCAGGATTTAGACAGTATCACACTGCTGAGACTTTGCTTATTAGAGTGACAATCTTTTAAGAAAGGCTGATACTGGTGAAGGTTCCATACTTCACCAGGTCCCATGCTAAACTTAAGTGCAGCATTTAACACAGCTGACCATAACAATCTGATAGTGAGGCTGCAGCATTGGGTTTGTATACCTGACACGACCCTGAAATTTGGTCTTATTTGACAGAGAGAAAATGTTTTGTTTCTGTCTCCCCCTACACCTCAGTAAATTGTGGAGTCCCCCAGGGCTCGATACTGGCACCAATTTTATTTTCACTTTATATGCATTATAACATTTCATTCCACTGCTATGCTGATGACACACAGTTATATCTCCCCAAAACCCTACCAAAACATCAAACCTGTCTGGTTTTACAAATTGTCTGGCAGAAAATGGATGTTGGCAAATTAAAACTCAGATCTAACAGAAGTGATATGGATTGCTGTGACCACATTATTTCTATGTATCTATGTGTGTCTCTGCGCTCCATCAGGAGGCAGACCTGGCTGTGGCCCCGCTGACCCTCACTGCAGTCAGAGAGCAGTATGTGGACATGACCACCCCCTTCATGCAAACGGGAATCGGCTTCATCCTGCGCAGAGACCTGGCAGCTGAGGAGAGCACCTTCAGCCTGCTGGCACCCTTCTCCACTGACATGTGGGTCGGTATCCTCATCGCATTCCTGCTTACAGGCCTCTGCATCTTCCTGGTGGGCAGGTAAGATTCATTTTCTACAGTGGAAATGGGGCTGTAGAAAATCCGAAAATGAATCAGGAATAACTGCTCAACTATAAGGACTATATGCATACTTCTGGTCAGTTTTGAAAGCTAAGAAGCTAAAGAATAGGAATCCAAAGGAAAAAAAAAAACATTAAAATTTTTAAACTTGCTTAGTAAAAAAAAAGTGAATTCCAAAGCAATATCAGCATTATAACCAAGTTCCAGTAGGCAATTGTACAACTGAATTCCTCATCCTACTTCTTGACTACAATTGTAACTGAAAATCTGATGAAAATTTATGCAATTTATAGATATTTTTGCCCATGTTTAAGTTGGCTGTTACTATGAGTTTGATCTAAAAATATTTATTTCCACAGACCCAAGTTGCAAATAACATACCCCCCCCCCCAAAAAAAAAAATATTAATAAACACAATTAATATTGCTGAATATTGAAGAGTTCTGTGCTATATAGGCAGATAAATACAAGAGCCTAAATGACTGAAAAAGACAAAAGAGAGGCTGCCATTCTCTACAGTGAAAGTGGATAATGGTTAATATTTTAATATTTTCAATCAAAATAGTTAAATTTTCAGGTGCCCATTTTTTAAAATAGATTTTTTTTTTCAATTTCTAAAACTCAAAAATTCAAGTTTATCTAAAGAAGCAAAGTAAATGATCTCAACTAAAGAATAAAGTTGGGCAAAACATTTAGTTTATTTCAAAACCTAAGAGTTTGGGTTGGGCTCAAAATGTTATTCTTCTTCTGGTATTTTTGTCACTGATTGAACTGATTCAGGTGCATTACAACCTCCCCCTGGACTGGAGGAGCGCCGACTCTGATCTGCACATAGCTGAGAGAACAAGATGCTGTAATCAGATTTATTTCGCCAACAGATATGTATACATGTTTTTTTAAGTGTCAAAAATCACGATATGTGACAAGTGTAAATAAGGACAAAATGACCACAAAGAGACACAAAATGACCACAAAGGGATGCAAAACAACTACTCAGCCACAGCCTCACTCGCGACTCATCAAAGCTCTACGTACCCCACTATCATCACTTTTGTACGAGCAATGCTCTGCAGTCAGGGTAGCAACAATGAATATGTAACTTCTGGGTATACTTTCAAAATAAAAGCACAAAAACTACTTTGTTAGGTTTAAGAAAAGATAATGGTTTGAGTTTAAATTACACATACGCTTTTGCCTTTATTTTGATAGAGACAGCTGAAGAGATGACAGGAAGGGGGGCAGAGAGAGAGGGGAAAGCATGCAGTGAGAGGGTGGGAGTCAAACCGGCGGCTGCTACAGAGGCCTAACAGCCTCAGTACATAGGGCGAAAGCTCTACCAGCTGAGCCATAGGGGCGGCTCCAAATTATACATACACTTTGAAGTAGAAGGGCTCTGAGCGAGCTGCCATATCTGATGTGTTTACACAGCCTGGTGCCCTTTAGTATTTTTTTCGCCCCTGCCCCTCAGACAGCCTGAATCTGCCACTGCTTCAAGTAACTCAACAGACGTGAGAGTTATATTTCAGTTAACAGACATATTTATACTGTACGTATGAATCTCACAAGTGCAGCTTTAACAGTGCTGGTTTGTCTGCAGGATCAGTCCCACTGAATGGGCCGAGCCAGACACACAAGAGCACAGCTTCACCTTACTGCACAGCTTCTGGTACATCACAGGAGCTCTGACCCTGCAAGGTAACACTGCAGTCTGTTAAACTGAACCACACACACACACACACACACACACACACACACACACACACATATACTGCTGCTGGCTGTTTTTGTTTTTTTTTCTTCTATATGTTCTCTCAGAATAAATATGCTGCACTGCAGCCTTATTATTGTACACTATGGTACAATGTCTATGGCAAATACAGTAATTTACTGTGAGGTTAAACTCCAGAGCACATTAACTACATCTAGTCTCAAACTAAATTCAATAAAACTGCACAGTTTCAAAAGAATTGTTACTCTACATCATGTCAGATATCTGCTGTTTTTGACAGTTTTGCTGTTTGTATAATCTCAGAGCAAAAAAATTGTTTTGATGAGAGAGTTTTTTTGACAACACTATTGATGAGAACCATTTTATTTAAAAAAAAATGCAGTAATGAACATATTCAGTGTTGTGATGGTTTGATAAACTTGATGCATCATGTATTACCTCATTCGAGCCACCTGTTTTTATTTTACATCCTGTTTGGCCCGAATAGCATTTTGATGTTAACAGGAGAGTTTACCCCAAAATACCCATAGTGCTGTTTATCCATCTAGTAGTTTTGGTGTGAATATAGTGGGACTAAATGGTACTCGGCTGGTGGTGCCCAAAGCACAGATATATTTCAGTGTTTTTATAGCCAGGCAGCATCTCTGGTCACTGGATACCTTGTTCTACAACAGCAGCAACTTGACCGCTGTCTCTGTCCCTGCAGGTGCTGGTCCTCACCCCAAAGCCCCGTCTGGGCGGCTAATCAGCGCCATCTGGTGGCTGTTTGCTGTATTGCTGCTGGCCTGCTACTTTGGCAACTTCAGCTCCTTGATGCACTCCAACAACAAACACATCTCCATCAAAGGCTTCGAAGATCTCGCTAACCAGGATCTGCTGGACTACGGCACAGTGGAGGCCGGATCCACCATGATGTTCTTTAAGGCACAGTCATTAGAGCTCATAGTGATGACAGCTGCTTCTGAACTGCAGACAGAGCTTCATATTTCATTCTTAAGAACTGGGACAAAAGTGTATTTTGAGGGGGTTTTGATTTTTCCTCTTCAGTCATCCTGGAAAAAGATCAAACTCTTGGATATTAAACGTTGTAACGAGCCAACCTCCAAGTGATTAAATTTTATATTAAACCCAGAGTCAGAGTATTATAATATAAAATATATAGTAATGCTATACCATGAAATTATGTAAACTCTTTTTATAAATCTTTATCAACATATATTAAATAAAGATGCCAGGAAAGAAGTTTTCTTTAACTTCTCTCTGACAGAGTTGACAGCCAACTGACAGAGTCGACTGGGTTGCCAATGTGGGGCACTGAATTATTTATTTGTTTATTTATTCATTTATTTATGTATTTATATTTTTATTATTTACAGTACATTTTTCATGAAAAATATATTTTAAAACAGAGTTGATTATAATAGCACATTTCAGTGATGTTGATAGGTTTTCAATGTAGTGAGTCCCCGGGACCAACAGGTGGTGATTTGAGTGGGTCCCTGGGAAATTCAATGGGTCCCCAATAAAAAAATGTATTTCTTTCTATTTCTTAAATTAGTGTTAAACCAGGGGTGTCAAACTCATTTTGGTTCAGGGGCCACATACAGCCCAGTGGGCCGGACCAGTAAAATTATTTTTTAAATTTTTTCTATTACATTACTTTTGCTTTATTTAAGAACAATGGTAATATACAAAAGAGAAAATAAGACCGGTCTCTTTAATGAACAACTATAAATTGCTAAAGTAAAAATACTCAGTGAAGTAACTTTACTTTTACTGTATATTTATGTTTACTGTTTTTACTTTACTTTTTACTAAAGTACAAAGGTAAAAGTAAAGG
>JAJHUR010092777.1:3142-27045 GCA_027495735.1 Lutjanus campechanus
AACACCCCACACTGTTAAAAATAGGGGTTTCAAAATGGTTCTTTGCGAAGGGCTGAGGTTCTACCCAGAACCGTTTGCTTCTGATGAACCCTTTTTAGTTGCAAAGGTTGTTTAGTAACACTAAGGGTTCCATTAAGAACCCTTTTCATGCATTTTCTTCCAATTTGGAAGAAAGAATTCTTCAAGGATTGAAAGCATGGGTGTTAAAAGGCCCTCACCCTCAAATACTGAAATGTTTACTCATGTTTCAGAATTATTTTTAAATGTAGATCTACCTGGAATCTCCTAAACAATTAACTGTACTTGTGTTTGGCCATAGTTGATATTTGTAGGGTTATAGGTGAAAGCCTTATAGGGTAACCTGTGGAATATAATCAGGCTTGGGGAGTAACGGATCACACGTAACAGGATTATGTAATCTGGATACAAAAGAGGTAACTGTATTATAATAGAGTTAGATATAAAACAGATGTAATTAGATTACAGATACATTTAGTAAAATGGGGATTATTAGCAGGGTTACGATTTTAAAATATATTTTAATCTGAAGAATGATACACCACTCTGGTCTCATGTGAAACCATAGCTCACCGTACAGTTACCAGTTCGTTAACATGGTCTTTACTGGATGGAAATTTTGTTTTTGTTTGTCTTTGAATCAATCAATCAATAAATTAATAGATTGCACAGAACAAAGAAAGGAATAGCTGAGCAAACTAATAAACCTACAATGAACATAAAAGTTATTTTAGTTATATTTATTGTATACTGAGGTAATCCAAAAGTAACTGAAAGTAATCAAGTTACATTACTATAATATTGTGATACTAAGGTCAGGTTACTGAGTACATTTTTTAACAGGTAATCAGTAACTGTATCAGAATACATTTTAAAAGTAATCCTCCCAAACCTGAATATACTGTAACAAGGTTCTCAGTTGAACCCCCAGGGGGGGTTCTTCTTAGCACCCTTGGAAGGTTGAAAGGTTCTGGATAGAAACCCTAGAGAGGGTTCTGCTCAAAACCATTACACCATAGAGGGTTCTATGAAGAACTCTTCATAGAGGTTCCCAGGCAAAAACCTGTCACAGATGATTCTAGGCTGAACCCTCTATGCCGACTTCTAGATAGAACTCTCCAATAGGGTTCCAGGTGGAACCTTTATAAAAATTCTACCAGGAACAAATAGGGTTCTCCTATGGCAGGCATGTCCAAACTATTCCACAAAGGGCCAAATGGCTGCAAGTTTTCACTCCAACCAACCGCCAGCACACCTGACTTGACCAATCAGCTGTTTGAAGACTGAAATCAGCTGATTAAAGCCTGGTGTGCTCCAGCTTGGCAGGAAAGAAAACCCGCAGCCACATGGCCCTTCATGGAATAGTTTGGAGATGCCTGTATGGGGACAAGTCAAAGAGTCTCATATGGATCCAGTTATCACCTTTATTTCTAAGAGTGTGAAATGTAATATGCATGAATATATTCAGGTATTACCCTTCGACGTCAGTGAACGTGACTGCTGTCCTCCTGTCCGTCTCCCTCACTCCTCTCACATGTACGCACTTATACATTTGCATGTGTTTTTCTGCCCCATGTGTCTGTCTTTCACTGAATGAGTGACAGCTGCTGTTTGAGGGAGGGAACAGGCATGTTTGATTGCCTGTTCCCTTCATAACGGTTGTCCAATTTCATGGCTATTAGGCTTGTTAATAGGAGCGGGGAAAAGAGAGAGCAGAGGGCCTATCGGTGTGCTTGGTTGGAGCCTTTGATTAGAGGGCATGGTTTGTGATGCTAAGAGACAGTGTCACATGTCACATAAATACGCCGTCTGACAGGGACACGGCTCATATTGTTATTACCCATCGGGGCTTATTGATGATCAGCCCAACACAACCCACTGAGTGTAAAAACATATATGAATAAAGCATTTCAGAAGGTGGTATTTTGATTCTTTTTTTTTTTCTTCTTCTTCACATCTTTGGAAATTCAAGGCGCTTTTGTTTGATTTATTCATCAGATTAATGCTTAAATAATACAGCCAATACAGTCATTACAGGACAAACAGCAACAAGAATATGGTCCCACTGATTAAATCCTGCAATTTAAAACAAACTCAATTAGAGCCATATTTCCACTGGATTATATGCATTAGCTACACTCATTATGGACACTGCCACTGCACCCAGAGACCTGAGGAAAACCTGAGCGAGTCATCCAGATCCTCTCATTACAATGTCACAGGAGGATACATGCAAGATGAATGATTATGTTTAATATTCAAGATTATAGATAAAACTCCATTTTAAAGATTCATTGCCTGAGAGGGCTGCATGAAGCAGGAATAGGTGGGTCATAGGAGGATGTTAATGCAGGAGGAGGAGTTTTACAGAGTGTTTATAAATAAGAAAATGTGATTAATTAATGATTAAAATTAACATCTTATGAGATTGTTTAATCAGGCACATCTGAATATGTTTTCTAAAACATGATGCGTGAAATCATTATGTCCCCCAGTGATGCTGATAAAACTGATGCATCTGAGGCAGATGCGTCTCAGTTATCATAACAATGTATTCTAATGTTCTTCTGTAGATTTCTCATTTTAAGTTTCCAGTTAGACAGTCACTGAAACAAAATAATGGTTTATTTATTTAAATGGATAGTTTGGATTATTTTAAGTGAGGTTGTATTAAGTAGTTATGTATAGTCAGTGTATTAGTTAGAGTAGATGTCAGTCGGCAGAAGCAGAGCAACAACACAGAAGCTAAGCAGTGAACTGGTATCAACAGGGTCTGCAACAAAACGTTGTTTTAGCCACTTAAGAAAATATCCACCTAAAGAAATCAATATCAGTTTAAATATACATAACTTTTATAATATTTCATCCCTTTTACTTTGCTGTCGGACAGTCTTTTAAAACGAGATATCGCTGTCATGGAAATTACCGCTCTGAAATGTACTCGCAGTATAAAAGTTTCTGTGCAGAGCTAACCTCACCTCACCTCTGCGGTTAAGTCTCTTCTTGTCTGTTTCATCTTATTACGTCTTTTACTTCGTTTTCATCTCATTACATCAGTCATGTGTGATATGCACTGATGGATGCACCAAGGAATCTTCCTTTCCATGTGTTATTGTCCCATCCATTTAGGCTAAAATTGATCTTGATGTTGGGAAGGCACACTGATATAAATAAACAATAAAATAAAATAAAATAAAATCATTAAATATTCCCCCCAAATGCCTAAAAACTAAAGTAAAAAGCCTGTTTTTAAAATGTAAAAAGCAGAAAGCACAGATATTTGTGTTAAAATATAGGGAATAAAAGTAAAAAGTTGTAAGAAAAATAAATAGTACAACATAAATTAAAAAATTAAAATAAAGTACAGATTTTTAGGCAGTGGTAGACCAGCATCTTCTGTGTTCTGCAAGGTTAAATGACTGATTTCAACCATGGAGTTTGGTTGGTTTGGACAGAACGATATACGGCTTGTATATCGGAAAAAACTCTCTGACAACAAGGTAAAACAGTCAAAATATTTGCTGACCCTGTCTACAAAAGCACGTCGCTTATCTTCTGTGCTGGTACTCCTCTCTGCTTCTCAAACTATCCCTTTAAAGTTTGTAGCTAAAAGAGTCAGTTACATCATATAATAATTTGTTCAATCATGGAACTTGTAAATAAGTTGTCCTGTTCATTTATACTGTGTGTAGCAGTTGTGAAGATCAAACCTTTACACCCTCCAGCTGACAGACAGCATAAGCGGTCGGCAATTTGGGATTCACTGTTTCTGCTCTGTAGACTTCGCAACTTGCTGAGCCTCTCCTGTGAATGTATTGATAGAGCTGGCATGTCAAATCGTTTTCTTTTGTGAATCTGAAACAGAGACAATCCTATGTTAATACAGAGTATCTCTCACCAACAGACACTCCATTTGAAGTGAAAATACTGTAGATGCTGCTCTCCACAACCCACTTAAAACATATAACTCCGCAATCTCTTGGGGATCTCTCTACTGGGTGCCAAAGTGAGATATTCCTGAATGAGTTTACAACAAAGACTCCACTTAAAACTGTTCATTTTGCAACCGTCAGAGGGCTGGCTTTGATGCAAATCAAAGGATGGCAGTGGGATGATGAAACTGAATATTTATGGTCTTTTCCAGACCCAGAGATGTCCCAGAGTACTTTTGAGCCTTCAGCAGATGAAATTGCACTTGAAAGTTGTAGGCAGGTTGCTTGACAGCTGTGAGAAACTCAAGTGCTTTTTACTATTGGGAGCAAATCACTAAAGTACCTCTCGTGTGAACGACACAGTGATGCCCACTAGTGCATTTACACAATGGTGCAAAACCGCCAGTAAAAGCTGCTATTTTGTGTGAGCACTGCATGTCTTTAATCTAGTTTGCTCCTCCTCTCTTTCCCCACTGCAGAATGCATCAACTGTCTGCGGAAACTGTCTTTGAGTCGTCTTGGTCCTTGGCTGCAGGGCCGTGAGCAGCTACCATGACATATCCCAACACCAGCATACTGACAGCCAACTTCAGTGGAGCTTTGGACAGCCATGACTCTGGGGGAAACATCTACCGACCCTTTTCCGTTTTCAGTGTGCTCACTCTTACACTACTGGCCATGCTGGTGGTGGCCACCTTCGTCTGGAACTTGCTGGTGCTTGTGACCATCCTGAGGGTGAGGACATTCCACCGCGTGCCGCACAACCTTGTGGCTTCCATGGCCATCTCTGATGTGATGGTGGCGGCCCTGGTCATGCCGCTCAGCCTCGTCCACGAGCTGAACGGCAGGCTGTGGAAACTGGGCCGCGTGCTGTGTCAGGTGTGGATCTCCTTCGACGTGCTCTGCTGCACGGCCAGCATCTGGAACGTGACGGCTATCGCGCTGGACCGCTACTGGTCCATCACCAGGCACCTGCAGTACACACTCAAGACGCGTAAAAAGATCTCCAACGTGATGATTGCGCTTACGTGGCTGCTGTCCTCTATCATTTCCCTGTCGCCTCTCTTTGGCTGGGGGGAAACTTACTCGGAGGGGATGAAGTGCCAGGTGAGCCAGGAGCCATCCTACACCATCTTCTCCACCTTCGGGGCATTTTACCTGCCGCTTTGTGTGGTGCTGTTTGTTTACTGGAAGATCTACAAGGCTGCCAAGTTTCGGATTGGCTCCCGCAAGACCAACACAATAACGCCCATGGCTGAGGTGATTATTCATTTTCCTTTTTTAAATCCAGTTTCTTAAAATAACTCCACATTGTTATAAGTCACGATGTCATTATTTTCCCCCATGTCAAGGTATTGAGTAATAAATGTAGATGGATGCTCCCTGAAATGAATCAGGGAGCTAGCATAAGCAGCTATGCTGTGATAAGCTGCAAGTCAGAAACAGTAGCAGTGTGGCCATCGGGAACACCGTTTTGGAGGAATCTTGTTGGCCTGGCAAGCTGATCGGGCTGCAGTGACCAGTGTTAAAAATGCTAAATGAAATGGGTAAATGAAAGAGAAAAGAACACGAAACAACACAAGGCAGCTACAGTACCTCAGAACTGCCCCCGCCTGCTTTTAACCTGATGCTATGATCCTGATCCTGTGTGTCTTTACACCCGATTGTTCGCCCACGCGTACACATCAGCAGAACTCTCAGTCAGTGCATGGAGTAAGCATGGCTGTGCAGTGTGGAGAAAAAGTGGACAGCACAGGGGAAAAGGAGAACGAGTGAAGTAGAACTAAGAGGGGGAGCATTAAAAGGAGAGAAGCCTGCAAGTAATGTGCTGCTAAATACTGTAAAGTTACATATATCTTCACAAGCAAGAGACATGGTTGGTGTTTATAGAGAAAACATACTAGCAAGGTTTCAACACATCATATCACAGCTCTCTTTCCCAGGTTGATTCTATTCCATACGAAACTTAATCATGCTATGTCGAAAAGCTGGATGATGCATGTACTTCTCTGTGAAGTGAAAGTGGCTCATGTTTAGTCAGAGCTGCAGAGCTTCATGATGATAAACACAAGCTCAGTCAGAACTCTCAGAAAATGCCAGATACAAAACAAACACTTCAAAAGTTCATGCTGTAGATACATTTATTCCAGTTGTCTTAATTATGTAAGTGCAATCAACTAATTGAAATCAAAGACACTTGGCTGGTTTTAACTATTTCCAATGTCTTTTTTTCTGTAAAACGTATCCCCTCCTGGCTAGAAAGGTTTATATACCACTTTATATACCACTCATGTTGAGATTAGAGCTGCAGCAATTAGTCAATAAATCAATTAGTCGATCGAAAGAACATTAGTTATTTTTTAATTTTTTTTTAAAGTTATTTTTTTGGCTATTTTGTGCCTTTATTAGATAGGACAGTTGAAGAGTGGACAGGAAATGGGGCAGAGAGAGAGGGGGGATGACACGCAGCAAAGGGCCGAGGGCGGGAGTCGAGCCAGCGGCCGCTGCAGAGGACTAACAGCCTCAGTACATGGGACGGATGCTCTACCAACCGAGCTAAACCTCCGCCCCGATAACTCATTGATTTTTCAAGGTTCCAGCTTCTTAGATGTAACAAGGTGCTGCTTTTGTCATTTATGATGGTAAATGAAGTGAATGAAGCATCTTTGGGTTTTGAGCTGTTGGTTACTATTGGCTACCATGTGTTAAACATCACAACAATATAAACTATAGGTAATTCCCTTAGACAGAGTCTGAGGAAATGTAGACTTAAAGAAAGTTTTCATGAAGGTCTAAAAACATTTGACAACAGGACAGCCCTAAACCGTTGCAGAATAACCACCTCAAAATCTGAGTCTGTGAGTGTGGACATTGGGATTGGGCCATCGGTGGCAAAGTCGAGGTTAGCACACTTATTTCCATAATAACTTATTTATGTAACAAGCTATGAAGCAGAAAATAAGTCCTTCACCTTTGGAAGAGGGGAGAAATAGGATGACTGTGACACAGTGCTGCTAAATTCAATGAATGCTTCACAACAAAGAAAAACAAGATACATGTGAGAGCGTGTTCCTACCAGCAAGTGCAGGAGATGGAGGAAAAAGCTGAGTGCTTCATCAGAGCACTCTATGAGTTGAGTGAGGGTTATGGCTCAACACATCAGAGTCAGACTGGTTGTCTTCCATGACAAAGAGCTTTCCAGGCGAGTACAGGTCAGATCCGACCTCTCACTGGAGCCTGCAGTGCAGACAGTACAGCAGACAGAGGATGCAGCATAGCAGATAAGTCAGCAGGAGCAACAGGCAGCTTTCAGTTTGCAGAAGAAGATACACCGGCGACCATCAAAGAGAGGTGGGAGACAGCCAACCCAGGAGAGAATTGATGGACGGGAGAAAGCCCACTCAGGGCACTATAGGTGCTGGTGACGCAGGAAGGAGAAGCATAATGCCCTAGGGAAAGTGCAGAAGTGTAGAAAATAGTGAAAAGAAGAGAAAATGTTTCTCCAAGTCAGCAAGGAAGGTCACTACTAGTAAGGACACTTTTAGCCAGGAGCAGTGAGTAAGGAAAACCATGGCAGTGCAGAGCACTGGACAGAAAAATAAATATAAAACACACTCCAGTTAAGTTTATAATTGATGATGAAGCTGACGTCACTGTAATGAAAATCTTCAGGGCATTAAGGCTGAACAAACTCGGTAAATCTAGCTAATCCCTAGACATCCCATATGACATTTTGCTACTGGTCCACCATGACAAAATACCAACACGAATCAACAGCAAGAAGTACACAAAGGAAGTACATCTCTATACATAGCAACAGGGTTTACGGTCAGCAGCCTGTTAGGTGGGGAGACACCCGTAGAAAGAGTTGCACAGGTAAGTGCACCTAGTAGCCAGCAGAGGACACTTAAAACAGACCCAGTCAAGACTCCACAGTCTTCACATCTCTGGATTTAGCTTCTGGCAGATGCCATTGGATGAAGCGAGGAGCATCATAACATTTATTGCACCTTTTGGGAGGTTTTGTTTCAAGCACTTCCACTGAGCATGGTTTCTTATGAGCAAGTACATACCTGACATGTCAACTGTGCAGTGTTGGAGTCAAGATATCCTAAACCGAGGCCAAGTCAAGACCAAGACCAGAGTCTATTGAGTCAAGACCAAGAAGAATTAAACCTCCACGGCAAAGAGGTCGATTTTTCTTTTAAATATCTAACACACAGATTGGGGAAAATTGAGTAATGAGTGAGAACAAGTGCGAGGAGCTCTCAAAACACACAAACACCAGGGTTTTACTAAAAAGTTACACAAGTATATTTGATCTCCAAATAGTGTTTGACCTTAAAAATAGCGCTCTTAAAAAAAATGTGCCATGTAGTTATGGCCAGGACCAGCGGCCTGTTTAATATGTACATTTTTCATAAAAGTGAAGGTCAAGTGTCTCTCAGATGTGGAAACCTGGTACGGACAAATTAAGAATGTATAGCAGGAGCTAAAAGCACTGGTCATTGCTGATGCATTGTCACGCAGGCCATTAAAGGACAGAGACAACACCACAGAGACAGACATTGCCTGTCATGTCAATGCTGTCACTCACAGATGGTCAATGTCACAGCTCAGACTAGACATGAGAAAGTCTGCAGTGGCATGAACAGCTGCAAATGTTATGGAAGCTGATCAAAGATGGATGAACAAGTGCAAAAGACAGGACAGGAAATATCAGAGCATGTACATAACAGACATAAAGGTCTGTGAAACTGCAGAGAATGAGCAGAGAAAACCGTGTGATGCCCTAAAATATCTTCTAATATTAAACCCATAGCAGGAACCTGTCACTTCTGCCAGGCAAACAAGTGTACGCAGCACAAAGAGCCATTACAACCTACACCTCTGCCTCAATGACCATGGCAACAGATAACCACAGACATATGAGTATACAGGCGAGCACTACAATGAAATATCAGGCTATTACTCACGTTACACAGAAATGTTGCACCTGCCTACTACCACCACACACCAGGACATTAAGTCATTGAAATCCACATTTGTAACATTTGGCATTCCTATCCAGGTAATTAGCAATAATGATCCACTATGCACAAGTGAGACCTTGGAAAGTCTTCTGCAGATAGTATGACATTGTGAATGGCACAATCAGTCCTCACAGCCCTCAGTGTGGGGAATAGACAGAGTGTGTTGTTCAAACAGAAAGAGGCATCCTCCAAAAGATGACCCACTATTTGCATTAATTAGTCCAGGAGCACTGCTCATAGGACGAAACACTGGAAACCAGGAGATCCTGTCCTGTTCAAAGTTTGATAAGGGCAAGGAATGGACGGGACAAACAAGCAATAACAAGTGAAACGCAATATCAGGGCTCTAGTCATTAAACAGTATGTAACAAGATCTATTAGAGTTTGTAAATGTGATAATGTAATATCCATAAATTCTAATATACTTTGACCTGAACAGAAGAGAGTTAAGTTGCTTATGACCAGACTGTCAGTTTAAGTAATGAGTGTGATGCATGAATTGCCTAGTATGTCATTATTCTATTAAATCAGCATACCGTTAAATGCATATAACAGATTTGATTTAACTGGTCAGTTGGAATATCATCATCATTTCTCAGTTTTAAACAAATGCAATGGTTAGAAATTTAATATTCAAACTTTAATACCCAATCAACCAAATCCCAAACAAGAAGCAAAACAACAGCAACTGGAAAAAGCAGAAGGATATAAGCTATCCCTTATTATAGGCCTATTTATCTTAACTTTAAATGGAAATAAGCTAAATTGCTTTGAATGTTAGTGTGAGCCCTGCCCTTGGTGGTTCTCAGACAGTTTCTTCACTGTGGGTTGCAGACAAGTTAGTTCCAGCCGTAGTGCATCCAAGCGATTTCAGTACTTGGACTGCATGCGAAGGGCCTGGCTGAATCCCTGCTCAGCAAGTTGAGAAAGCAAGAAGAAGCAGTCTGGTCTTGGTCCAAAGATTCACGAGTAGACAAAACTGTTTTAGAACGCCGTAGAGAGAAGTTGCAGCGGTGTAAACTGCCCCATCTCAGCTGAAATCAAACTGAGGCTGATGGCGATGCTGCGACTCAATTTGTGAAGTGGTAGGTGTCTGGTTTTAGAATAGTGGTATAATGTGTGTCTGGATGCTAGACACTAAACGCTCCCCTCTCAGAAATTTTGCTTTCAGTATCCTCTGATGATCTCTGAACACTACTGTAGAGCCTGGATTCTCTGTACACAAACTCCCTTTAGTGGTACATGGAGCAATCTCAAAAAAGACTAACAAATTAATTTAAAAGCCTATAATCAAAATACAACAAAATTTCAAATGCAAAAACATAAACTATGAGATGGCTAAAATGTAATTATGGTACATGGTATAAATAGTTAAATAAAAAATAAAGAGTTTGAGAAACGCTGGTCTAGAATAACAGAGTTGTAGCTACTATTTATCTGTAATATTGTGACCTCAAGGGGAGATTATTTGAGGAGGAGATATCAAGATTTTGGGTACTATATGTAGATGGATACTCCTTAAAATCAATCAGACTTAGAATAACTTTCTTGTGGTGCAACAAGCTGTATATGAGTCAGCAAGATTGGTTAACATAACTTCGTATACTGATAATAAAACAGATGTTTTGAGTACAGGTAAGCTATGTCAGCCAGCAGTTTATTTGACACCCCTCATATATCAGATGATGAATATTTCTCCCCCTTCAACTGGCTGTTGCCCCTGACCCTCTAATATGGGTTGCTGTGCAATTATTTATTATTTTGCTTGGTGAGCTATTCAGCAGTAATCAGGGAAACATGAGTATGCGATGTATGAGCATGCGGACAAATAATGGAAGCAGTCCTGCTCATCACCGCCAGCTTGTTAATGTGTGTCTGCAGAAGGTAGAAGGCTATAAATACCACCCCCAGCATCTTTAATGGGCCACTGCACCTTCCTGTCAGTGGCGTTCCTCTAATCAGCAGACACAAAGGTCTAGATCTGTTCCGCAGGCATTAGCAAACATTTAATCAGGCAAATTTTCCCCATGAAAATTGAGTCGGCATCCACTTTTCACCTGCCCTTATGTTCGGAGATGCTATTTCAAAACCTTCCCCCAAAACACCTCAGTGATAGAGATTATGCCACTTTTAGACATTCAGAGCAGACACCCTTTTCCTTCACCCATGAAAGGCTACTTAAGAAAATCACTCAGTGTCTGAACATCCTGAGAAATTGGCAAACGTCCACAGAAAGGAGAAATGTTTCACATAAATACAGCGTGAGGACTTTTTTCCTTTTCATTTATGTAATTTTGTACTTGAAAACTTCACCCAAATCCTCAAGACACCCCTCAGTTACGCAAGTGTGACATCACTTGCCCCCAAATTGACCTCGTGGTCAAGGAGGACCAATAGTCAAATGAATTATCCCTGACTCTTACTGCTTTGAAGGAGCGACTGTTATGTCAAGTTTCATTGCACAGGCAATCGCTCTTATAGCTTTAGCAATTAGATCGAATATGTTTTAATAGTCGTTTTGCTTTCCACAGACATACCCGCAGCTTATGGTTGTATTATGTGTCTCATTACCCAGCCAAAGTTTATTCTCATCATTTCCCAGCGTGCATCGGGGAGATGAGGCACCGAGCCCTGCAAAGAGCCGGCACAGAGTTGTGATGTGAGCGGTGGCATCAACATCCAAGATAATAAACCTCCTGCACTCATCCATCAACAACACCCACTCAGAGACATTAAGATGTACACACATACACATGCCACCAGAAATAGTGTATTGATAAGTAAGGTGCAGAGATTCTTGGCCTAGATACACAAATAGCTCAACACAACAGTGCCAAAAGCAAGATGTATAGTTCCATGTCAGTGCAAATGTGAAAACTGACAAAACATTGATCAATTAACTTCTATCTCCTCATTTCAGTTTCCATAAAACTTCAGAACTGTCTAACTTCCATACTGAATTACCTCACCTTCAACACATTAAGTACACTTGTCATTCTTTATTGAACTCTTAGACCTTTTTACCAATTGAAAGTAGCTTAAAAAGTCTTAACAAGACCAAAAAAAAACCCCAGACTGTTCTCATCAGACTATTAGTCACAAAGTATGTGACTTTGTACTCTCGATCCCACTAGAGAATGTGATTCATGTCCTCTTTGCTAACAGTCAGTGTTAACTTAGAGCGATGAGATGATTAGCTTAGCATAAAGAGTGGAAGCAAAAGGGGAAGCAGTCTGTCTCTGTCCGAAGTTTAAAAAAAATCCACCAACCAGTACCTCTGAAGCTCACTAATAATATCAGAGAGCGAAATGAATTCCCAGCTCACGTCATTTGCACTAATTTGACCTTCGGACCATTTGTGCAGTCTGTGTTAATTAGCCCTAAACCACCCGTCCTGACTGGACAAACATTAGTTTTAAGCTAGCGAGCAACATATGTTCAAACGGCAAGTGTAGGACTATGCTTGTGTGTGTCTTTGTGTGGCAGCTCAGCCTCATAATTCAGACTCCAGTTCTGTCATTTCTCCCCATTCTCTTTCCTCATTCATCTAAACACATTCATAAAGCTTTGGTATGAGTGCTAATTTCTTGCTTAAATTGAAACATTTCCAATTCGTGTGGACAGTTTTTTCTTCTACTGGAAATTACAGGGTATAACTTCTCCCTTCTTTTACGTGATTTTACCTTCCTGTTCTTCCTGGAGTCTTTTCTTCTCCAGTGATTGCCTGGCAACTTCACGCTGGCAAAATTACAAAGCAGAGGAAGCAGAAGTCGCCGTTTCCAGCTCCTCTTCATCAATTTAGCACTTTCAGCTTGTAACACCATGTAAAAACCACAACTTGTGATTTTTACATTGCAGTTTGTGTACAGATTAAACAAACTATATAACTTGTTAAAGCTACAGGAGGCAATAGCATTTCATTATAATTTAGTAGTTGAAATAACCGTGTCTGTGAGTGTCCACCACTTTGTATTTAGTTTTTTAAAAATGTCAAGTTTCACTCTGAATCAAACAACCAATCAGGGATAGCTAGCACAGCAACTCTGTTAGGTGATGAGCTGATTTTACACTGGACAAAAAAACCTGTTTATACCCACGAACGTCTGGCTTTTTGGAAAGGGTACAATCGCCATTCCTTCCCCAGATCAAATTATTCTGCAGTAGTCATAGGTATTTATCAACTCCAGCTCTGATCGGCAGTAATGGAAACATGTCACCTGGGTGGACATGCCTTTTTGGCTGATTTTATTTATCTAGAAATTATGAAGCAGCAAAATCTGGAAATGTTGGATTTTCATCGCTAGTAACTTTAAGTGACTCCTGTTTGGCTGAAAGTGAACATGAAACATAACTAAAAGTACAAACAGCAGGAGAGAAACTACAGAGGCTCAGTTAGAAACTGCAAAAGTACTGAGAGATGAACACACAGAAACTTCAAGCCAAGCAAAATATGCATGCACATTTGGTGTACTCATTGTTTGGAGGAGCTGTGAAAAGTGAGGCAGCAGAGAAAGAGGCAGAAGGTTTTACATTGTGAATGTTCAAATTGCTTCCTGCAGCTTTGATTAGACAAGTTTAGAGGCTTTGGACAGAACAAGGATGACTGTTTTTTATAGCACAAAATTAACAAGAAATTCTATTTACAGGTTTATGTTTGGGTCTGTTAACACTAGAAGGAGACTGGGATGACTTTTTAAAAACTTAGCACTCAGGTTGCCGGCAAGGACAAGATCTCCACGGGAGATCAACAGAAAACTAGATTTAGTTTTTAAGTGAGCCATTTAAGGTCAGCCTCACCTTCTTAGTTGGAAAGTGCATCATCACCTCAAAACTTGTCTGCTGTATGAAGGGGATCTGCAGTTAAGTGCACATTTTAGCTCCTAGACCATCTAATGTTGAGGTGTCTAAAGCCATCCATCAAATTTGAAACCTCCATCCCAACAGCTCTATGCTTTTAACCTCTGACTTCTGCTACAAATGGATTTGCTTCATCCATCTTATCGGTTGTAGGCCCCGCTGACCCGTTTCAAC
The DNA here is from genome assembly GCA_027495735.1 of Lutjanus campechanus. NCBI lineage: Eukaryota > Metazoa > Chordata > Actinopteri > Lutjaniformes > Lutjanidae > Lutjanus > Lutjanus campechanus. Next base: position 17,157 of record JAJHUR010092777.1, read on the forward strand.
TAAATTCACTCCAGAGGGAAGAAGTTTCTCCATCTCTGTGTTGCAGGTTCTTGTTTAAACATAACAACAACAACAGTTTAGAGTGTTCGTCGTGTGCGCTTTACTTCTGACACATTTAGAGGGACGGTTAGTCTCTATAAAAGCTGTTAGGCTGCTGAATGACCCGGCCGACTTCACCTGATAAACAAAAAATGAAGTCAGCCTTAAGCTGTGCTAGGCAACAAATAGGAGAGGAGAAAGTCAGCAGATTAATGTTGACATTTTCTTTTTCCTTTTCCTGGCTCTGCAGTATGTTTGAGAAATGGCACAAAATGAGCTGCTGGGAAATGCAGATTAAGACACAGCTCTGGCTTTATGCTCTGTGTGTGTGTGTGTGTGTGTGTGTGTGTGTGTGTATGTGTGTGTGTTTGTGTGTGTGTGCGTATGTGCGTTTGTGTGTGTTTGTGTATGAAATGAAAGAATAAGCTCTGCCTTGCTGATCCACCTGTTGATTCACTCGTCTGCTCAGCAGGCTGTAATCCATCTTTTGTTGAGCAGGCACAAAATTTTCACTTCAGCAATTGCTTTTCTTTGGCCTATATTGTTTCAGATGTTGCCTGTCTAATTCTAATACTACCCAGGTTTGTCTGATTGATTAATGAATCAATAGAGTAACTGTTTTACTGTCTGATCAGCTGCCTCGCAGGTAAAGGAGGGAAGGACAGTCCTTTAGTCTCACCCATTTTGGAACCTTTGCCAACTTTCTCCTTTCCTGTTTCCTGTACTTAGATATGCTATGTGCTAGATGTGTCTATTTTGAAAAGAAAAGCACAGGTTGAAGAAAACAATGTTGCTTTGGGACTGAAATGAAAAACGGGGGACAAGTGCACTTCAGTATTTCATCAAAATATCCAATGTTTTTATCTATGAAATAAAAAGAGGAACGATTTCAGTGTCATGTATTTTGACCATGGTAACTGTTGTACTTTATTAACCTATGGCACAGACTGAATGACTGTAAACCATGCCAGAATATCATAGTTTACAGCTTCCAAAGGGGGGGGGGGGCATTACTGAAAATGTGCAGTAGTCATTTCCCCTTTGCTGTGTGTTCCCACTCGGCCCATACACGCTGTAATGATGTCACAGATTTCTTTCTTCTTTTCTCTGCTTGAGAAAGGTTTTACAAACCTAAAACCTCTATGGATCAAAAATGCATAATAGAAAAAGTCATAATTGAGCTTGTTTGCAGTTTGAGGTGTCCTGTCAACTGTTTTACAGATCTCTTCTTTATAATGGTGGCTATAGGGAAAATGCTTATTGGGTTTTTTGAGATTTTTGTTGCAATAACGTGAGTGGCCAGTTGGAAAAATTGGAGGCAAGGCTGTGCAGCAATACCCAGTCTAGGTTCTAAACATCTATGATCTAAGTACGGGAAACAGGGATCTACCGAGTATCAAGCTTGCTTAACTGTTATTGAAGCACAGAGCAGTTTTTTTTAATATGACCTCCCTGTTTTCGCGCACAATTTGCCAGTTTTGCTTTTCTCATTCTAATGCTAACCAGGTTTGTCTGACTGATTAATGAGTCAATAGAGTAACTGATTTACTGTCTGATCATCTGCCTCGCAGGTAAAGGAGGAAACACAGCAGCCACAGATGGTGTTTACCGTGCGCCATGCCACAGTGACCTTCCAGACAGACGGAGACACCTGGCGTGAACAGAAGGAGAAAAAGGCGGCGCTGATGGTAGGCATTCTGATCGGCGTGTTTGTGCTTTGCTGGATTCCTTTCTTCATCACCGAGCTCATCGTCCCACTGTGCTCCTGTGACATCCCACCCATCTGGAAGAGCATCTTCCTGTGGCTGGGGTACTCCAACTCCTTCTTTAACCCGCTCATATACACCGCCTTTAATAAGAACTACAACAATGCCCTGAGGAACCTCTTCTCCCGGCAGCGCTGAGCTGAGCTGCTCTGCACGCTCAGCTGACACTCTACACCAGCATGCACTCGTCCAGACCGAAGGGGACTAACCTGTCTGTATCCATCACTCCATCATCCTTTAGATGGATGATAACCAGAAACTGTCTGACAAACTGTCTTTTAAAATGTGTCATTTTTATTTATGTGTTGTTTTGTTTACCACCACGCTGAGGTAACCTCACAGCTGGACTGAGACGGGTGTCTGCGCTACTGTATCTCCAAAGAGAGGAATAAATTGGTTGTGTTGTGGCAGTAGCGGATACTGTGCTGTCTACATGTTGGCTTCTGTCAGCCGTTTCAGGCTTATTAGGGAGGAAGGCATGTTAACTCTCTCATAAACAGTTTCATCATCATGTGTTAGGCTACTGGGAATAATTTCAAAGTACAGCTGGAAGAAATGTTCAAGAAAAATCTTTTAGAGCTAAACAAAAAGAACCTCATAAATTATAAACCAAGAACAAACTGTGCATTCTTTATACAAATAGATAACAAAATACTCATCATCCTAGATATCATTTCAAACTAAAAAACTTGATTTGATCACAGAAAAGAAGGATTGTAAGACCTGAAAGCCCTCCATTGTGAAGCGATAGTCCTCATTGACCTCCACCTTATAGTAGAAAGATACACATGAACTCTCTTGCTTCATGTGAAAAATATCCATCCATCTTTCTCCAGATAAATGTACGTGCTGGTCAGCTCTACACCAGTCCTCCTTGCACATACACCTACACACTCCCATGCCTTTTATGAAAGAAGGAAAATAGCAGAACACTTTATTATTGCCATCATCTTTGAATAGATGTATTGTTGATAAAGTGCAGCCACGAATGATTACATCTCACAACATTTAAAGTAACTATGAGATACAGAAGACGTGTGTGTGGAAATGGTGTAAAGCTATTCGAAGCATTACCTCGACAGATTTTGTAGCCAGAGAAGTCACTCTGAATCAGAAAATAAAAGACAGGGACATGTGTTGCTTCAATAAGATAGGCATGCTTTGACTTGTTGAAATATACTTTAGTAGGGAGAAGCGAATGTTCACCGATACAGATGTCCCTAATGAGCTCAGCACACAAAACCTTTGCTTCAGCTGGTCTAATGTTTTCCAATTGTGGGTCTTTATCAGTTGTCCATATCGCTCCCCTATTTCCTGCACAAACTGTCACTTTCTACTGAAAGTTTTCAACACTGTAGAATCAGTGAGTGAAGCTATATTTTGTCGTGTAATATACTGTAACGTGAGGAATCAAGCATGACAAAGTGATCCTCAGCAAATAGTTGTGCTACATGTAAATGAGCTCCTGTTGGAGAGCGGCGTCAAAGCTTCTTGCACAAAATCTCATTAAATATTCATTTTTTTTGGATGGGAGAAGATTAAGTGCATTTGTACAAACTTTTTAACGCTGCTGTCCAGTGAAAACCATGAGTCTCCACAATCGATGATTTTGAATTCCTCATATAAACTGAAGGATTAAGTGTTAAATATGGTTGAAGAAATGAATTTATTGAGCTATAGAAAACTTTTAAGACTTAAGACTAATACCACTTCTCAACTGAGGTGGTTCCAGGCCTGGTTTGGAGCCAGATCCTACTTTAGAACCAGTTCTTTGCATTTCAGCAGCCAATGAACCGGCTCTGAGTGAATCTTCCAACAGTGCAGGTCACACAATCTAATTGGTTACCAAATATACTGTAACACGGGATGAGATGGTGGTGGTGAGTCTGTACAGTCTTGAGGACACTTCAGTGTGATCAATCAGATGCAATTGTTCATTTACAAGGCAGTAGCAGTAGTTAGTAGTAGTTAGTATTAGTGGTATTTAGAAGTTTTTGTGCTTCTCTTTCTTTCTTTTTTGTCACCAGTGGTAACCAGCATTACAGCATTGCTGGGAAACCCTAGGTGTGTACAGCTAAGTAATGACTTGGCTTTCTAGCCTTTGGCAAAGCAGGCCATTACTTGGATGGTTCCCAAGTTGAACCGACTGTGAACTGGCACTAGCATGCTAACATTGGCAATACTAATATGCCAAAGTTCAGCAGGTTTAATTTTGACCATGTTCATCATCTTAGTTTGAGAGTGTTAGCATGCTAACATTTGCTAATTTGCACTTAACACAAAGTACAGCCGAGGCTGATGAAATGTCATTTAATTAACATGTATTTGGTCAGAAACAACAAATAAAAATTCAGACGTGATGATGGCACTAAATGAAAAGTCAGGTTTTCATCAAAGTTTCCCTGAGGGGGGCAGACAATGTCTCTTTCAATTTAATGGCAATTCCTTTTGAGACATTTCACTGAAACACCAGATGTCAACCTGTGGTGCTGGAAGAAAAGCCAGGCAATCACCAAAGTCATTAGGAATCATGGCCATGTTTCCATCTTATTGTCAAACTAATTTTAAGGGAGCTTTTGAAATGTCACAAAAAATAAGAAAAAAGAAAGTGTGATTAGGTGCATTTCTATTAACTGGTTTGGAGCTAATAAACTAGGCTACGCTAAGTGTAGTTTCTGAGTAGAATTCAGGGTTGCAAACTGGAAACAAAACCTGTTGTTTGCAAACTGCCTGGAACGAGGAAGAGTTTGCAAGAGAAAAATTGAGAGTCCTCTGGGAACAACAAATGTCTGTCAACTTTTGTGAAAATCTTGTAGATCTTCTTGGAGTTGTAGAGATCACATTTCACATGAAAAGTAAAACATTTGACTCGTTGGTGGTGATAACTGTAGAGTCAGCAAACTGCCAGAGTCGCTGTATTCATCCACAGATGTCATGGCAGTCGATCAATTAGTTGTTGAGATATCTCTCCAAAAACATGTCCCCCTCCTAGTGGCACAGGAGGAAGAGTCAGAGCATCACCAAAAATCATATGATTCATCCACTTGGCTCCATAAGCATTATACCAAATTTCATGGCAATCTGTCTGATAGTTGTTGAGATATTTCAGTCTGGAATAAAGTGGTAGACGGATCAACTGACACTGATCACTAGCAAGGCTAAAGAAGGCACTGGATTATGAAAAACGTGTTGTTGCAATGCTGAAAAGTTGATATTTTAGAGATACAGTAAATAGTTTTCACTGGACAGCAGCACTGTGGCTTAAATACTGTCAACAATACTTTAAAATACTATACTATAAAAATAATGATTTTTTTTTTCTACAAAAATTTTTATACACAAAAAAAGACAACCATCTGTAAGACAAAAGTAATGTTAAGTGTAGAATTTTCAATTCAGAGTTAATTCTGTATGTCTCTACCTGACCTCAGCCTTTAACCTTGATTTGTACTTTTTCATTATAATTCACTGTACGCCTACTAAAACCTTGCAGACATCAAATGACATGGGGAAGAATGGTTTATGTTTTAAAGATTGCCATATATCTATGACAGAAATAGCCTCAAGAGTAAAAAAAAAAGAAGAAATAATTTAAGCTATAACACATGATAGAGTTGAACAGAGAAATATATGATGAAGATGCATAAATATATGAAAAGAAAATGATCCCACCACGTGTAATGGTGGTTCCGATGATAACAATGTTCTGTGGTAAATAATGAAATGCATGGAGTATCGACAGGAACAGATAAACAGTTAAATAAATGTCAGTACTGGTTAAACTGGACTGTTCACTTTTCGTTCATGTATTAATTGCATGACTTGCTGGTTGAGCTGCAGGATTCACTTTTTTTAAAATGACTTCTCACTGTTCTGCAGGTCGCTCAAGGATGGCTGATTATTCACCCTTTGCCCCACTTAGGCCTTGTTCTGTGTGGTTACCCTGCTCAGGAAATGCAGAGTGTTGCAGATATTTAACATCCGTTGCTGTTTTTCACTTTTCATGTTCAAAAGAAGTAAAAAAAAAAGAAAAAATGTGGACAGTTACCTCCTACTTGGAAAATCCTTACTTGTAGTCACACCTTTAAAAACAAACAAACATGAAAGTAGTGGAATACTGAATTGTGTGTCATGTGTAAATGTGTCAGTGTTTTTTTTTTCAATGTGTGCATGTTTTCTTCCACAGAAGCCTCGGATGATAAAATTGACAATAAATGAGCTCTTAATTTGTAATACACGGCGTCAAGCTTGGCACTTTGACAAGAGCCCTTATGACAGCTATTCAGGTGTAGCTGCGAGGCATACTGCTAGATATTTGCTAACAGCTGGTTAAACACACACACACACACACACACTTGCTCCCTAACACACACGTCCGCATAGACTAACACAGAGAGAGGAAAAGAAAGCATGACAGGGAGAAAGAATTCAATGTTTTAGTTTTGATGATAATTCATTTTTATGAGCATCATTGCCCAACTACTGGACAGGTCATTTTATAAAAGCCAGTGGCGTGTCCTATCTCTCCACGGTGTCACTGCCAGCACGCACATTTCAGAGCCAGGAGTGAGCCTGCTGCTGTTCAAAGGAGCACATCCATCCATGTTTTCAGGGAAGACAGCATGCATGAAAATGTAGCTTGGCTAAACTGACTTAGGATTAGAACCGAATGCCTCTGGCAAGGCAAAACCTGTGCTTCAGCTACCGAGTTTTACAGAAATAGATGCAACAAGCAGCCTCATCACACATGTACAGTGATACAATGAACTGTCAGCAGCACACTGAGGATAGAGGAAAAAAGGAATGGAGTATATGAACAAAAACAGACATTTTAATGATCAAAGAGTTCTTCAAGGATTTCAACATCCTTTTTCTTCCAAAAAGGAACCTTACAAAGAACCTTTGACAAACCTTTTCATGAAAAAGGGTTCTTCAGAAGCAAATGGTTCTGGGTAGGAACGGCCCTTCCAGAAGAACCCTTTCAGAATACTTATTTCTAAGAGTGTGCTATCTGTCTGAACTTTTGTATACCACATGTGTTCTGTGATAGCCTGGTCAGTTTACATGTGAACAAACATATCTCCAGTCTGCCAGCACTCGCCTCGGGGAGCAATAAACCAGGTTTTACTCAGCGGATGAAGTGCATGTGGTGGAGAGTTGCAGTGTGAACGACCAGACAGGACCAGATGCACTGCCTCGTCTCTCTTATTTTAACAACAAAGCGGGCTCAGTCTCTTACTGTCTGAAGCCACGTCGACTGTGTGACTCCGTTATTGTTCCACTTGTTATTCTGTGACAGCTCAGTTTTATCCAAATAGAAGCTGCACAGCAGGACTGTGAGGAGGATCCTGGTGAGCGTATGTATATGTGATCTGAATGAGCGCATCACGCTCACTTTCTCACCCTCCGCTCGGCTCTTTGCTTGCTTTTAATTCAGGTTCTGGGGGCAAAACAGAGGTGATTGTTGGAGAATAGAAAATTGGAAATTCTAAAATACTCCAGAGGAGCTGATAAACCTTTCTTTGCCTCGGGACAGAACTGGAATGGACAGTGCTTACTGGATTTTTAATGTTTTTTTCTTTCATATTTTAATACATGAACTCTGCAGATGTGTTGCAGCTGTAGGTTAACACAGACAACTGGGAATGTATTGAGGAATGTTTTCCTCTAAAAAAAAACAAAAAACAGTGTATATAAACTATGCTCAAAACACTGCATTGATGGACATAAATAACTGCTTTTGCAGATTTTGTTTATTTGACAGGGGTCTCGCAAGATTTTTTTTAAAATCCAGCAGAAACAAAAGAAGCAGAAAAGTAGAGACAAGACTAAAGTCTACAGCTACACTAGCACTCTCATGCTATAGAGAACAGATGATATCAGACACAGCGGTCATTATCTGTCTCTGTCACTGGTCATTTGTCATCTGTCAATCTTTCATCATCAGAAATGTATGAGGTACATGTGAATGAAAATGCTCTTATAAAAACAGACTCTCGACAGAGGCAAAGGAGCAGTATATTTAAAAACTGAAGTTTTTTTTCAGGAGGGGTGTTCAGCATAACAACATGGGATTTGACAACTAACATGCATTCACAGAGAGAGTGAGAGAACGTGAAAAGCATAAGTAAGCCCATCGGTACAACTATGCTTCCATTAGCAAACAAATGCAAACATTATCCCTTTCTCACAGCTGTCACTGAAGCCATGCTGCGTCTCTTAGTGATATTGGCTACCTGCTCTCCCTTGTTAGTCTCCATGTTGGGAAAGAAAGAAAGAAAGAAAGGTAATGGCATCGTCTAATGCAGCCATTCCCAAACTTAAGAATACAACGGCAATTTTGAAATCTGAAACTCTTCACTGCACCCAAACCTTTAATCTCAACTCTGATCAAAACACAAGACTAATCATACCAGTGATGAGATATAAGATGCGTCCCACATTAACACGTGTCAATAAATATGGTGTAACACCTGTTAAATCAGGCCAGATAATTGATTAAAAGCATGTAATTTAAGTCCTTTGTTTAATTAGTTCTGATTACCTTTTTTAAATTGATCATTGAATATTTTATGGTTATTTCAAACTCATAAAATTGAAACATAAAGACATTTAAAATGTATTTTTCATGACATCTCAAGGCCCACCTACACCTATTCCCTTTGGGAATTGCTGATCTAATGTTTTTATTGTTTGTTGCTCGTGTGATTGGCTGTCACAGCCCTATACAACAGTGCTGAAATTTAATTAAGTTTCACAGAGTTGAACAGGTTGAGACTGTTTTCATTCCTAAGTCATCAAATACGGAATATTTTGTCGCGCCCCTCGGTGACTCGTACTGAAGCACAAGGTACCAATTAGTGGCTGTTAGACACAAGAGGATTTCAACATAGTATAAAAAGGAGAAAGTCTGTATGGAGATGGTGGCTTGGTTGGATGGTTCAAACAAACACAGTTGTGAACATGTCACAAGACTTGCCTCGTATGACTTTTGTCTTGTGGATTGCCTCACTGACAACACATGACATGTGTAATGTAACATACTTATTTTAACCCAAACATTTCCTCAGCCTACACAAACTGCAACCATTTCACAAGGTTAACCACGTGATAAAAAGGCTTTCTGGCTGCCTCTCATATAGCCACTAAATGGTACTGCGTGCATCAGACAAAGCATCGGTAGCTCACAAGCTGGGATGAGAAGGTGTTGCCATAAAGAGTGAACTTGTTGATGGTGTTACACTCCTGTTGTAGCACCGGTATCACACCACTTACTGCGCCACTAGACCAGTTCTAGGCTCTAAGGAGTGGGGAGCAAAAATAATTAGACCAGAGACCACTGCTTTAAGTTCAAAAGGCCGGCAATTTACTGTATGCAGTAGAAACATATAAAACACAGTACACAAAACCAAAAATACCCTGCAGGTTCATAAAAGAGGTAAGTGCAATGAAATAAATGGAAAAAGAAAAAAAAAAGTATTTCACCCTTTAATTTTTGTTCTTTTAATTCACCTAGGTTGTTTCAGTAAGGCTAAATTTAAGTTAGGTTAGACCGTTTTATTTCCTAGGTTAGACCTATTTTGAAATCCTATTTTGTTTCCTGAGTTAACTCTTTTTCTTTTTTACAGGTAAAAGAAAACCTTCAGTTCAAAATAATCAAATACAAGTGGACCACAATCCTTCAAAATCACATTCAAAAATATTAGCTCAATATGCAAATAAAAAATCAGTTCAACTTTAAATCAGTTCAAGTTCAATGTGAGTTTGAGTTCAGTACAGTTTTCAGTTCAATTGTTCCGTTCAATTGTTCAGTTTAACGAAAAGTTTCAGTCCGATTCAGTCCAAAAAATAAAGGAAAAATAGTTCAATCAGTTCTCAGTTTTGTTCAAACTTATCCAACACTCCTACCGCTCTGGTAGCGAGTTACCACGTGTATCCTCACTGACACGATGAAGTTGAGAAGACGAAGGTCTGGGTCTGGCTCGCCATCTTGAATCCCGCCTGTGTGTGTACACGCCCGCACACCGCACTGCAGTCCAGTCCTCGCTCCGACCGAGCTTCCAACCGAGCAAAAAAACCTGACC